>SMLS01066442.1:0-50827 GCA_004785975.1 Popillia japonica
CCTGTATAATGTACTAGTGAAACAGTTTCTCATTATAATTTAAGTGCAGTGAAAGTGCTAGTACAGTCTTCATATGTAACCAAGTTTCGGAAATCCAGATATAAACAGAAATTATTACACAATATCTTGAGATGTTAACAGCGCTCCGGGTATTATATTCACGTTCCATATTATAATAGTTTGTATAATTTTCGCTATACAAGTACACATTCTACCGAATTGTGCCCGTTTCGAAACAGGGTACAAAAGTCAACAACGGTAATTAGGGCAAACGAAATTTGACACATATTATGATGAGGGTATATTCTCTTTTCCTAAACGTTAATATCTGGCGTATTATATAATAATCCTAAACGGTGCGTGACCTCTCGTAGAGAAGTATAATACAATGTCGCATACAAACAACCAGAGGTCACACGGCATAATAGTATATTATATTAAATGTTTTATGTGGAAAAGGGGTTATGTCGCTTCGTGTTTTGGGCGTAGTTTGTTGTCCTTAATAAAAGCGTAGGTCCTGAATAGTTGAAATTCAGACGTTGAAATTACGATTTCGGATGACAATTTTAATAGGGCTGTAACTTTACCGGATTACCGTGATAGAATATTCTAGGTTAGTTTAGGTGATATATGCAGAACGGTAACCGTTCTATTTTAATTGTACTCACCATATTAAATAGGATATCAACAAATATAATTTCGTACCTGAAACAAAAACAAAGACATAAATTCAATACAATGATTAAATCATTAAAATTAGCTAAATTTAACATCAAATTGATACTAATTGTTTAATCTGTAACAACTACGTCTGATTGTGATGGACACGTACGGATGTAGCTCAGTGTTAACCACCATTAATTCAATCATCCCTTGACCAAGACGTACTTAATATATCCTAATTTGGACAGACATAACTTAGACGACTGAAAGGTACCGCTAATTATTATTAAGTGTGTAATGATAATCTAAGTTACTATTAAAGGAAATATTGTTAAATTGTTGTTTCAATTAAACAGATTTTATTTTTATGTATTTTATCAATATTATGTAGTACATACTAGGTTTCCTGCTGAAACTATAGTTTGTATCAAATTAGTTTTGAGACATTACTCTATTAGGTTGTGTCTACGTGCGCGGCATAATAGCTGGTCTAGCTTAGGTTTCCTACTCTCGAGATACTAGGTTGTCACCTTGACATTGGACTTTCTTTCTGAGTTGGTTCTTCTACAATTTTTCAAGTTCTTTAACATTTGTCAAAGAACTAGAATAGAAAGTAATACCACAATACGCTAATACGCATGCCTTGATGAGGCATGCGTATTAGCATCTATTCTGCTTGAAGTGAATAGAAACAAAGACGAGCATTTCTTTCAAATTTGAAATTTCGGGCAAGATGTGCGCGCCACCTCCGAATCATATGGAGAACTAAATATAGTATTCTTGCCAAGTGCCAAGTCTTTGTAGGCTTTATATTTAAAGCAATTATAATCAAACATCAAAAGAGGTTTTGATATGAAATATGAGCCAGTGTATAGCGATATTTCCATCAAAAAATCTTTTTGTTGCTCTTATCATTAAGAAATCTATCAATAATTATGAGTAACTATAAGAGGAAGTGACATGGCAACGGTGTACAATATTGAGGATACATCAAAATCAATAAAAATGCAAATCATGATGACGTAGTGATTACAAATTATGTAGTAGAGTAAGGAAGATGAGGTTATGAACAAAAGAAGCACAAGTTCGGTAAGTTTTGTTATTATCAATTGTTTTATTTTATTAATTGTTGTAGTAGATGGGCTAATCCTTGGAGAATTTATTTGGTGTCATACGTCAGTGTGGTGGTCTTAATACAAATCCAAGTAGTCATCAGTTCATAGCCAATTTTAAAACTTGTATTCTAAATAATTTAGTGTCTTCTCATTCTATCGGGTTCAATTGTGAGGAGGATTGTGGGCATATCTTAAGTAATCTGCAATCTCTTATGACTTCTATTGAACCTAAAAGTGCTACGACTTATGCATTGGATAAGAACGAAAGTTTAGGGTTTTCTAGTCCTTTGTGTATCTGAAGAATGGTCCTTATTTTATCTAGTTGTTTATTAGAATTTCAGTTTATTTATGTTATGAGTACATAGTTTATTTTATTTTTTCAAGTATTGTTTTATTTTTATTTATACACGTAAATACGTGTCTGTGATTTCTATATTTATAGATACATATATTGCACTGAGGAGATCAAACAAGATCGAAACACGTATTTAGAGTATATTTAGAACCAAAAAAAAAATCATTCTACTAATTTAAAAGTACCGCCATCGCCGTTGTTTACAAATTTAGTACCATCATATGATTATCAGGTGGCGCTCGCGTACGGGTCTAATTAGGTCTAATTTTTAGCGTGGAATGCGTCACTCTTATAATGATATGCTCCTTGCATGATTGCGCCTTGGGATAAAGTAAGAAAGTGAACATTGTTGCTGTTAAGCTCTTTTTATTTCTATTTTATCTTGTTGTTTTGGGAGAATGTAACGCAAAATTTTGTGTTGTCTCACTCTTTGTTGGTGTTAACCTTTTTAGCTCTGTGCAAATAATTTTTTAGACCTCATATGAAACTTGTGATGCTTTATTATATGATTGGGTATCAGACAGTTTTAATGGTTTTATGAATGTGAAAAATTAAATGCCAACATTGCCAAATTTTTCTGAAATGAATGAAAAACTGTTAACTGTAAATAATGTGCAGTCTCGAGCTTTTGAGTAAGTTGCGTAAGTTATAGTTTTTTGAATTCTTTTATTTAATAAAAATTACAATAGCAAAACAACATTTGGTTGGGATTTTCTTAATGATTAACATGTAGTATGCATTTCTCGTGCTCTTATAACAGCTTGTATACGCTGAGGCATGATCTAAAACAAAGTTAAGACAAAGTTTGTGTTACAATTATGCTACTCTTATGGTACTGCTTTCTAAAGACTTAATTATTTTTTCAGTTTTGTAGCTTCTTTTCACTCATAGATACTTTTAGGGGATTTAAGTCTGGACAGCAAGCTGACCACTCAAGACAGTGAATATCAACATGATCTAAAATTTCATGAATTATTGCAGCTGCGTGGGGGCGGGTATTTCCTAGCATTTGCAGACAATCTGGACCGCAAATTACAGTAAATGATGTTGGAAAACTTCTTACGATCAGTCTTCAGAGTAGGTCTGCCAAGAATGTCTAGGTTCGTGGAGGCTAACATAGAAGTGGCACCTCATACAATATCTGAGCCACCACCGTTTCTATACCCTTGTTCATATTTATCTGTAAAAAGAATTATTTGCCAGTCGTTCATATTCTATGTAGTTGGTTTATAAAAGTCAGAAAACTAGCCGTCTATGATATATGATAATAAAATAAGGCATCGAGCAGGGAGACATGCATAAAGATTAGGTTATTTTAACTTCTTTTCGTACTGCTCTCTAACTTGTAGTTCTCGAGTTGCATACAGCTTGCCTCTAACCTGCACAGTAGTGGTGGTGTGATCAAGAAGGTAACTTCAAGTTAAATCATCTAGCATTGAAGACATCTAGTAAGTCGATATGTTAGCTTTACTCCTTTTTTGAATGTTAACGAAATGTGCTTGCCCGTGTTACTTATGTGGAGGTGGCGCCGCCTGCAAAGCTCTATCGTTTATAAAATGGGCTTGGTGCTCATCCACTTTATCGCCTTTCCGCGGAGCGAGTGAATAAATTGATACGGAATGAACTAATTTCATTATACTATTCTATTGTGAAATTCAAAATGCCGCAGATTTGCTTCGAATTTACTTATTAATAAAATTACCACGGCTTATTGTCTACAATAAGATTGAAAGAAAATCCACAGGCTGGAATCAGACCACGAGACAACGGGGTCGTACGCGTAGATCTAGTCCACTGCGCTAGGCACGCTTAGTTGTAAGGAGACTAACATTAACGGTATAAAAAGAGCTCGCAAAAAATGTAGATTTTTCTCAGGAACTAGAGCGCATTAGGATCAAAGCTCGTACTTGAATACTCAGGAAACTATCAAAAAAGGCCATAATTATTGATACAACTTTAAAACACAATAATGACGAACAAAAATTGGTATGTAACGCGAAGATTAGGAGAAGGTACCCCATTATTAAGTATTTCCATAACCGAACACTATTATCGACTTCACACAAACAGTTATGCTCAAAGACTAATTCCGCCTAATTGTTGTCATGGAAAAGAGCACACCATTGTCCTCGACCTTTTGATGATGCTATTAAGCCGGCCATTAAATTATTAAGTGGTGATCGAGATATACTGCGTGACGCCAGGAGCTCTGTGTTAGAGTTTCTGGAATGACGAACATAGTTTCGATGAGCTAAAATGACTTGGAGACCTGTGTTATTAGTTCTGAAGTTTATAAACAATAGTTCTCATCAAAAACTGCTTTTTAATTCTGTTACTTATATTATATGTATAATTGTTTGTACATACATGTAAAACGTGCAATATGACAATTGTATTTACTAGAGAATTCTGGTCGCCACAATATCACCTCAACACGAGACGCCTATGATATGCAATACCGATTATGCAAACCCCTTAACTGTTGTGTTCGCGTGGGAACTACTAATTACATTCTTGTTATACGTATAAACGTAATGTCAGTATAACTTCTCCACAAATTTGTATGTTTAACGTGGAGAGATAAGAAATTACCATCGAAGGAAACGGACTTTGTGTGCTAAGAGACTAACAGTCGACACAAATAAACCTAATCTCAATCTGAATGTCATAAACGTCGTTTATAATTGCACCGTAGAAGGCGTTGCAGCAGTTGTTGGTAAAATCTCTAAAGAAAAAATCTTTTTATTGCTATTCGTTGAGGGTCACATGTGCACTAACAGTTTCAGTAGACCGTACGGTAGTAAACTTCTTGCATAAAAACTTATCGAGTTATAAGTACAGGGATATCGGGATTTGCTTCTTATTACAACATGGGTAGCATAACACAATTACGTAAGATAAGATAATAAAGATTTGGAAACCCTATCCGATAATAGGGTAAACACGAACAGAACTTGTGTTCCCTTTCAAAATACTTTCGTCATTCGATGTTGCCGCCTGTTTCGCCGAATAAATCCGACAGTTCGTGTCTGTTTACGATTGCATTTTTATAGATGGCGCTAGCGAGAACTACGTCTTTGACATAAATATGTATAGTTGTTTTCGTTTACTTCGAAAAGGACATTTCTTTTTTATGACTATACATAGAATTATTTCGTTATTCTTGATACAGGATATAAATGTTATGTAAATCACTAAAGTAATTTAAATTTAAGTGAGCGACAGTTAATTGCTTAATTTCAGAGAAATTATAGGACTATTATAATGCGTTTAGATGTTGGCATAAGTTATGCAATAATTTCATTATTAACTGTCAAATTTTACATATTGATGATCTCCCAAATCAGAGTTCGGTTGCTTGGTTGCTTGTACACTTTACAGTAATAATAATACCATAACAACAATAAGATGAGGCAGTTTTGAAAAGATATACGTACATACTTTTTTATTGTCTGTCAAATAAATTGTTTTCTGATTGCCTTTTATCTATTATTGCCACTAAAAATGCCATTTAATTATATAGAAAAATGTGATATGCCAGAAGTATAAACAAAAATTCACTAAAATCATGACAACATTATCGAATAAAATTTTCGTAACGTTCAGCATCAATAATTAAGCAATACTTTTGCGTTTATGCGGAAAATTATGCAATCAAAAAAGGCAAGATCCCATTTTAATGTAGAAAATGGAACTAAGCGAGTTGATTTAATGTAAGTACTTCCTAAGAAGTCAGTTAAAACTGCAAAAAAGAAAAATTTTATGGATATGGAAAAATTGAGTGCAAGTTTTATTACCAAGTAGCCAAGTAATCTTTCCGTGGTTCACCAAGTTCTAGAAATGGCATAGCAATAAAAAATGAAGTTCCTAAATTAAGAAGACATTTTAATAATCTCTTTAATGCACTCAAGGTGGGTTGATTGATTGATTGATTTTGATCAACGTACCTAACACTGCGGCCTGCAAAGCCTATTGTATTATTCCTACTTTGATTTTGTTTTACTCAAACAGGTTAGTTCCCTTGATCAGGTTTAAAAGCCCATTTGGTAAATCTTTCTCCAACGGTGATTCCAATGCGCTTTGCATAAGAACCCTTCGCTGGCTTAGTGCTGCGTATTCGAAAATAATGTGGGAGGCTGTTTTTTCCTCCTTATTACAGAGTCTACATAAGGGTTCATCTTTATAGATCCGTATCTTATGCAGGCGACCTCTTAGACAGCCATGTCCTGTTCGTAGACACGTTACGGCCCTTAGCTGAATCCTGTTTCGTGTAACTAGGTCAGCAGTTAATCGTTTTGAAGGCCGTTCCATCATTCGCTTGTTGTGTCTTTGTCCAGGTACATACATACTTCCAATTTGATTGGTGTTGTTTCATAGACCACTCATTGATGATTGCACCAAGAGTAAAAGAAAATAACTGCTTTTCATTGCGAGGTAGAAGCCTCCAAATAGGAAAATAGAAGAGAAAGAACTTACTTGGATATTTTCTTTTCCGTATCTTGATATATAAACTTGTTAATGTGTCGTGGTTATGCAGCCACAAATTTAATTCATAAAATCAATAGAAATAACAAATACAACATATTTCCAATACAACAACAAATTTTATAAACAAATCTTTGGTTGTGCTATGAGCAGTGCAATTTCCAGTGTAATAGCTGAACTTGTTTTAGAAGACCTAGAATACGAAATCATCCCTCATTGAAATTACAAGCCAATATTTTATAAAAAAGATACGTTGATGACTGTATAAAAGGCATATCAGAAAGCAATATCAAAAATATTTTAGAAGCCTTCAACAATTATCAGTAGTAATATCCCTAGGACAGTGATAATCACGGAATAGTTTTATTAGTTTCCGAGGAAACTAATAAAATTATGAGAATTTATCTCTGTCCGTGGGATATTTGGTCAGAAAATTTTTGGCTTTTTAAATTAACGTGAACATTTATATATATATATATATATATATATAATATATTTACGTTTACAATTATTGAAAGTACAATTTGAGAAACTAAATGAGCTTGCAGAAGTTGCTGAATTTGTTTCCAATTTATCTATATCTTCACTATTTAGTTCTCCAAATCGTGACATTTCGAGAATTAAATTTGAAACTGTCAAAAGTTTTACATAAGCAGTGATATGACATTAAGTCAGGTGACAGCCGGGGTGTTATCGCTAGCGATAACATTCCGGGGTAGTTTGTATATCAGTATAATCAAATGTTGATTGGACATCCTGATACATGTGACATAAAAGGATTAATTTTGATTGGTCGAAAATTGAATCCAAAAATTTTCACCTAACTTTAAAATTTACAATTGAAAATGAAAACAACAACCAAATAAACTTTCTATATTTAACTTTATTCCGACAAGGAAGCAAAATCTTAACAAATATGTACCACAAACCCACAGCGTCAAACAGATTCTTAAATTTTAATTCTTGCCAACACATTGCAATAAAAAAACGGTGTAGTCACATCATTAATTGACCGCGCTATTAAATTAATAAGCCCAATATATAGACCCGAAATAATACCATATATAAAACATATTTTACAATTAAATAAAGAGCCAATTTCTTTCATTAACAACATTTACAAAAAAAGGTTACACAAAATCTACAACAGCGCCAGAACCCCGCCCAAAAGAAATAACGACATTGATCCTAGATATGTTGTCCTTCCATATGTTAATAATTTATCCAAAAAAAATAACAACATTTTGGTTGCTCATGGTATTAAAGTAGTCCACCAAACTCAAAATAATTTAGAATTTTTATACACAACACTTAAAGACGCCACCCCTAAATTACAACAAACACACGTTGATTACAAGATTCCACGCAATAATTGTGACAAAGTATATATAGGACAAACTAAGCAACACCTTTCCGACCGTATTAATGGCCACAAATTTTCAAATAATATAACATCTCTTAAAAAACATAGTATTAACAACAACCATACATTCAATTTCAATAATACAGACATACTAAATAAAGAGAACCGGTATAATGCTCGAATAGTGCTGGAAATGATAAAAAGAAAAAGAAAACAAAAATTCAGATTATATATATATATATTTGATAATTTATATGATATATATATAAATTTTCAAATAAAATTATATTACAATAAATTATTGAATTAACCATGTAAGTATAACCATTTTCGAAGTAATATAGGTACACATAAGACAACTTTGTACATAACTCATGAAAAAACACTCTGCGTTTTACCATCAAACACATATTTTAATACTTTATTATTTTAGAACTATCTAGCACGTATACAATGGGGCACATATCCAAAGAAAAGAATTTAAACAAATCTTAAATATAATTTAAATGTAAAAATTTAATTTCAAATTTATAACCAGAATATTATGTTAAGTTTTGATAGTAACACAAGTTCATTTTACATAAAATTACAAATATTAATTTTTTCCTGTATTTTTATCTTTTAACAAGAATTTAATTAAGGTCAGATTCCATTAATTACAAATTATACATAATTCCATTCTTGATCTTTTCTTGTTGTTGTAACCTACAACATTATACAATGAAAATTTGACTTGTTTTTACAGTTATCATTGTCGAAAACAATCTTTATTGCTGAATAGTTTCTAATTCGCACACAGAATAGGGTAAGCGAAGGTCGTCAGAAATGTTTGTTAATGCTTTCTAATCAATTTAATTTAATCAATCAGCAAGAGAGCAATCAAGGTTTCAAAATGAAGAGATCGAAAAGTTGGCAATTTATCGAAGTGTTTGGTGTGTTTGCGGGTGAAAGTGAATTATTGTCGGAAAGTATTCTTTAGCACACTGAATGACATAAATAAAAGATATGAAAATTTCGTTCAAAAATTAAACAGTTAACGGTTTTTCTTGATGAATGGGGGTATTTCCTTAGATAACAAAGTTAGGTACGAACCGCACACCGACAAGATATTTCTTACTCAATGGAAGAAAGACCCTGATGTTATACAACGCGGTTGAATAGTAAACGAGATACACGCCCGTGTTCTGCCATACCCTGTATGAAAGGAACTTCTTTCAAGCAATATTATCGTGAACGCCTGCTTGATTATGAGAGATGCTCTCACAGCTCCTGAATTATATACATACATCAGCCCTATGAATTATGGTCAGCACCTGCTCTACATACCGGAGATGCTCATGCAGTTAGTCGTGTCTATTTATATCATTTCCTTTCTTACTTTTTTATGTATCTTGTAGTAGTGCAGGTGTTAACTTGACTATTTTATCGGTGTGCTTCCTTCGGTCAATTAACACGCTTCTAAAATAGGCCGACCCTTTTTCTCGAAATTACCCTTAATAATGTTAATGTTTCCTTTCTAATGAGTCCGTATACGGAATTAATTTTATAGCAACTTAAGACAAATTTATCTCTAACTAAATCGGAAAAAATGATTCCGTTGTCGATTAGTAACATAAAAAGAAATTACGACATAACGAAGCTAGATACGCTGACTGTTAAAATCTGATCTGATTGTTTTTTGTTATAGTGCGAAAAGAAGTTCCCTTTCGAACTTTTAGCCTGCCTTTGGCTTTTGTTTTTATTTTCTCATTCTATCGTTCTTAGTTTTCTTTACCGCACATTGAGTGCAAGCGAGAATATTCTGACGAAAAAGATTTAGGATCTGTGAAGTTTTTTTCGAGAGTTTTTCTTTCGTTCGAGTCAGATTAAGCTGTTCAGATAGGTTTAGATTAGTAGAAAATAAAGCTTCGTTTCGTGTTTAAAATTGGGTTAGATGTCTACATATAATTGTGATTGAATGTATTTGACGATCAAAACGATCTAACCTTAACTGTTAACATCAAATTCAATGCATTCAATATTAATTAATGTTCTGGCAATTTTTCCGCATATCGCAAGGCTCGATAATGTTAGACAAACAAGATTAACCTGAAGGTGTTGTCAGTCATACAGTAATTTAGATGTTTTGAGTAGTCACAATATTAGATCAAAAGAATTTCGAAGACAAATTTAGAGTAATTGTGTTATATTTGGAAAGTTTAAAAATGTTGGTTAAATTTGTTGCTGTGCCAATATGTTCTCGTGTTGGAAGACGAAGCTTGAAGCCTTATAATCAAATCATGGCCGCAAGATTTTCTCACGTAATACTGACGCACTTACTGTTGGAACCGTAGCCAAGTGGAGTCATTGGACCGAAGTGTTAAAGGACTTCAAGATTTTATCTCAGAAAAAATCTGGGGTCCCATAGTACATACACTAAATAAGGTAATTTTTAAATGTTTGGAAGTAAATTGGCAAAATGTTAGATAACCAATCGATTTTTTTAACAGCTTCATAGCTGGAGTACAAATTTAAACCTTCTTAGTAGTTCTGGATTTACACACTTTTTGAAAGGAGAGAAGATTATAAAGTGATAATTCAGCACTGGTAGATTATGTTAGCTCTCGCTTGTTAAAGCAATTCTGAGGCTTGCTGATGCTATGCACAATTACAACTTCTCGAATGTAGAGTCAACGCCAAAGCTCGTGAAACCATCGTGCGCAGAAGATATGAGGTATCATTACGCACATATGACGTAACTTACTACTGATCGTCCTAAAAATATCTACTGAATTCATTATATAGCGCGTTCAGTTGAAAAGTAAGTAAGATTAGTATGCTTCTACCTTTCTTTTTTATATTTATACTTGTCTCGATTCTTGACGAAAATGTCTATTTGCGCCGGTCCCACGAGCCTTGGCGTGGACTCTAATACTTGATGTTAATAACGGCGGTTAATACGGCGGTTGAGCAAAAAAGTCCCAAAAAACTGTGGTCAAGGCTTTGCCTGCTGACAAGAAAATTGTGGCGCTTGGAAAGTATGACTCTTCATTATTTTCTTACACTATGCTACTTTGTTTTGCTGAAGAGGTTCACATTTTCCTAGCAGGTAATTTTGTGCCAGAGGAGGTTTCTCTTTAAAAACTGCTTAGGTTGTAAACAGGATATTCAAAGCTGTTGTGGAATCCAGCTAGCAGAGAACTTTTCAAATTGCAATTCATGTTTAATCCTTGTAGAGATCGCAAGTTGTAATTTTGCTAATGTTCGGTGGACGCCAAGCAAACTCCAGTAAAAAGTTTCTCCAGAAGTATAGTCTACACGGTGAAAATAGTTGTCACTAAAAAATTTTCAATTTATAAAAAAATATATATAGGTACAAAGACTTGCGTGTCAATAATTTATTCAGTAGCTTATGGCAGTTTCCTTGCAGATCTATTTAGGTCAACTTACCATTGACAGGCTAGAAACAAATTTACGTACACAACAAGAGCTACAGCGATAGTTTTTAGAAGCAAAACATATTACTGGCACTTGCTACACCTGCATCCTCTACCATATACATATGTAAGTTAATAATATGTCCTTAAATTATTGACCGTTTTCACCAATATTGTATGGCGCTATGTACTATCCTTTACTATTAAATATTCACTGCATGTGCAACATCAAGTTTTCCTGTCAAACTTTCTCAAATTCCCTACTAAAATATACTGTAGTCTCTTTAAATGTTTATACGCAGGTAGTGGATGAATAATTTAAAGCACATTCCGTTGCCAAATGTAATTAATTATTGCAGGAGCTTTAGAGCGAGCTGTGCATCTGTGGAGTTAGTTTTTCGAAATGTAACGACATTCCGCTCAAACGGAGTCTCTTTGGTATCCTGTTCTGAAACGCCCGTTTGAGTTCATGTGATATACACATATTTTTAAGGAATACGGACAGGCAAAGAACAAGATGTTATTTTTTCAGAGGCTTAAAACTTTTATGCTTCTTCTGAGAAGTATCCTAATTTCAGGAAACTCGTACTAAGCTTGTAAAAGACATTAAATGTGAGCATGTCAAAGAAAAGTAAAAGTTATAATAGATAGACTTTTTTGATAAAAATTTTCTGGTTTTGAAAACTCCATGGTTATCTGTCGGCAAGCTAATTCTCTGATCTATCTATGATGTCTAGATAGCTCTGGTTCAGGGGAACGCATTTACAGTGTTGTGGATATCAGGACACTATAGACGTGATAGAATTAAGTCTACTGATGGCCTTGATGGGGCTGATGCCTAAGTCAGAATGCTTCTGCAAATCAAATATTGAATCAAGATCCCAAAATTAAAATTTTCAAAAAACCATATTACGCCGCTAAGATAAAATTTCTGCTGGACCTCAATGAGCGAGACATCAGCACCATCACAGCTTTATTCATCGGGCACAGTTCTCTAACAAGCGACGAATGAATACAGGAGAACGACAGAACACATCGAGTAATTCTTGTGGGTTGTTCCAGCATCAATAATGGTAATCGTCTTTAGCCAAAGAATCCAACCTGTAATCGATTGCTGTCAGTTATTTAGTCAATACGCATTTGTAGGAATGAAGACGCAAATCCTTGAACAAAAGTTTCTAGGTTGTCTGAAAAAGCTCCCGTTGTTGGTGTTGTAGCTTATTGTGCTATACATTGACGTAAGCTTTTCACAGCCAAACATATAGCCCGGTGGTAAAGGTTCGCAACGGCTCATTTTGAATAAAGGATGACGAGTTGTGGGCTCAAACTTTGATAATATTTCTTGATAATCACTAAACGGCCTAAAAGTGTTAGAGGCTTCATGAAGAAACTGAAAACTATACAGTCTAGCCATAAATATTGTCAGCACTTTGAAGAAATGTAACACAAAAATGATACATGATGCAAATTTAGATAATATATATTTAAAAACTACAGATAATTCTCTTTTAAAGCATCTACTGGTTATTCAAATTGCTCACTTTTACTGTCTATGCACAACAATAAACGCTCCGGTCATCGGGCGATACAAGAACGCAGCATTGCTAGGAAAATTTTTGCTGCTGCCTTTGATATGCGACTCCAAATTTTGGTTTGAGGTTTTTGACAAGCCATTTCCTTAAGAGTATTCCATAGTTCGTAGTCCAACGGGTTTAATTCTGGGCTTCTAGAGGGCCAATCTGAAGCTGCTATAAAACCATTGACCTTCCGAGTTGATTTTGCTTTGTGCCGGTGCTGAAGTCTTGTTGAAAATCCCAATCAACTCCAAATTCCAATAAAGTATCGTTTAAAGAACAAGAGGTTCCAGAACTGTATATTCATAAACCTTTGCACTCGTGTTCATACCTGTTTCGCGAAAATGAATGAGTTGCTCCAGTACACGACACACCCCACCAAACCATTACAAAACTTGGGTGGTCACCCCGTTGAACACGTGGAGCTTTCTCTTTGGCTTTTTAGGATGACCGGGCATATACCCTATCATTCTGTTTAAACTTTTCCTCTTTCAACTTTTTCAATCTTTCGAATCTTATCTATTAGATTTTCTGTTAAAATGTGTAAATCATCTGTGATAATCCATGAAGTCGTTGTAGGGGCGATATTCATTTCTTTAGCAATGATTTTCTTTCATAGCGGATAGCGGTTGATTCTGGAACGAATGGCTTCGACTACGTTTTTTGTTTTTGCATCGCGCGGCCCCCCGTCTCTTGGTCTATCCACAAAATGACCTGTTTCTTGACAACGCTGCTGTAGGAGCTACTGAATCTGCGAAGCACAATGCTTACCGTGATCAAACCGATGACAGTAACGCGTACGTGATAATCGGACCACTCTGTTGTTATTTACATTACTAAGCAACCGTGTTTGTTACTATGGCTACGTTTAAACCGACACATTAGTACGCGAACTATAGCCCATATGAGAACTATATTAGCACAAATGATTTTGTACGATCGGTGTAAACACTTGCGCACCAAATTAGTCCGGTCCCGTGCTCGCAAGAGGACCGAACCAAACATAGTTCGGAACTGAACCAACGTTAACGGTGTAAACGCACTTGGGCCTGACTAAACGACCAAACGCAAATATGTCATCTGTTAATCATGTGATTATTTGTACCTAGTTCTTATGGGTTAGTCAGTGATATAATTTACGTGAAATTCAGGTTATGTATCTTTTATCCATCCACATATTTATATTTCACAGTTTCAGAATGGTTCCAAATTCCAAACATTCGGTAATCGTTGTAAACACAGTGGGCTAAACCTTCGAACCAACGCTGAGTTATCGAATTATCGCTCCCCT
The DNA here is from genome assembly GCA_004785975.1 of Popillia japonica. NCBI lineage: Eukaryota > Metazoa > Arthropoda > Insecta > Coleoptera > Scarabaeidae > Popillia > Popillia japonica. The sequence goes on from SMLS01066442.1 coordinate 14,263, forward strand.
TGGTCCGTCGAACCGAACTATCTGCTTTGCGCTGTAAACGTAACCTATACTACTAAACGCAAATATACCACTCACTTTTACAGTGTGACAACTTTGTTCTACTCTAAATTTCCTAAATAAAACGACTTTGACAACACTTTGACAACGACATATTATGTTAAAATGTCAAAATAAAAATAAACATTAGACTAGAATTCGTTTTTGTTTGAAAACAATTTAGAAGAGAAGATTATTATTAATAAATGTTAATTATCATTACGTATTTGCATAAATTTTATTAAGACACACCCTCGTTTATGCAACTAATAGTAGGTACCAAATATAAGCGCCACCATCGACATCGAACCTAAAGGGCAAGCTCAAAAATTATGCCATTTTGACTGGAAATGTGCAGATTTTATTATCAAGATAACCATAATTGTTATTAAACAGTTTGGCCATCTTCTGAACAAACAGAAATGCCAGCACTTTTTTGCTCATACACTGATAAAGTTCTGAGCAGCAAGTTTGATTATTTGCAAATTTGTTGATAATATCTGGGCAAAATTTCTGAGAATTATTTCGAAATAGATTTAAAATGTAGTTTGATTAGTGATTTTTTTGATAGATTTTGCTTCTGTAGTTGCACTTCCAAAACTTAACTACTGGAGTGTCCGCAAGAGACAGTAAAATGCCAAAACAAATTATCTGACTTACATCTTTTAGTCTTTTTCCAGATATATGTACATGTTTTACATCAAAAGGAGGCTATTACGTGGAATGTGTTGATATGGTGCAGACATTATCACAGCTTAATGAAATATCAGCTAAGCATATTCAATTTAAATGAATTGCAGCATGCATTGTGTGCACTTTCAATTCAAATAATCACCAAATTTGACTTAACGCATTCCATTCAAGTAATGCAGTCGTTTTGCAAATACACGAAACGATCACACTCATGTGTTATAGGTGGATGTATGTCTTTTATTTAATTAAAAGCTGCCGTGCAAATACGCGACAGATGTAGCATAGCACTTCTATGCCATCCAATTTTAAGCGTACATCTCTACGAAATAGACTAAGTGAAGTACTATTAATACTGAGTTAATCCATCTAGACGATCTATCTGCATCCACTTTGGGAATTGAAATTGCTTGGTGATTTAAATTACTCTAACGCCTCGAATGAACTGAAAGGATTAAAATTTAACTGAAAGAAACCTGTGTGAATAGTTTTAAAGCGAAGCAGATGCGGACTAACACGATCATATTATGCAAACACTTGAAAAGACTTTAGACGTTTAGATTGAAAACAAAATTCTATGATCACTAACTTGTGAGTCATTATGGTTCCTGTTTAGATTTACCTGAACTGATTTTATAAAAACCAACGTAAAATGTTACTTAATTACTTGACTGCACTTCCCGTAAAGAGTTTGCCAATTATTGAGAAGTAATTACCACGTCATTTTTCTGAATTAAAACAGACCATTAACGACTAAAATTATGAAAAAATCTGATAGATAATTAGATTTTCTTCTTTCAAATAGTCTGATTTTGGATCAAGATACTAGAAGTATGGATTCATTGAAACGTGTTAATTGACCGGAGTCCTGGCCTGCATTCTTGCAAGTATTCAATGCTAAATCTAAGCCGTTTATTTAATTACTCGATTTTTGCATAAACACCGCTGGAAAATTGCCAATTTCCAGACGACCGAATCATGCCCAACATTCCCGGATAAATATATCTTTTTGTCATCGTCTACTTTTCCATTCATCCACCAATTTCATTCGGTCCTCATTAGACAAAAAAACCGAAGTTTCCATCCCGAACCGTTTCATGCTCTATTTTAACGCGATCCTCTCTCTCTTCACGTACCAATGATACCGTCTTCGTTGGTCGGAAAGGAGTGAGCCACCGCCACCGTCAAACGCCATCTATATAACAGTCACGGACGCTTTTTATGTCTCGTTCAAATTAAATTACCGTTACGCCTGGATGATGACGGTTTGTCCAATGTAAAAGTAATTTTGCGGAGTGAATCGCCCCGTTTTAAGAGTCGAGGCGCTGTTGCTGATGGTGGTCGTGGTGCTCCGCTCCTCTTCTCTAATCAGTATTCGGACTGGCGGAGGGCTCGCGGTCTCGTCTCATCTCTCTACTTATTCGAATTTAAATTCTATTATGTAAATTTTCAGAGGCGTAGAATCGGGTTGAGGTAGTGTGCTCAGTATATGTAGATATGGGGCATCAGACCGTTGTAATCTGGATGCTCTTAAATTGTTACGCTAGAAATAATTCAGTAGGGATTCATTTAGCATATGCGGGTTTGCGGTTGGCCGGGTACTTAAGCAATAATATATAGGAGATGCTGTGCTAGAGATGAGGAGTGCGTAGGAATGAAATTGTTTCTCCATCTATCGTGTATCAGTTTGATATAGGTTTATTTGCTTAGCCTATCAGAAATTCAAGGCTTTGCCATGCTCATAGATACCACTTATTACTAATTAACTAACGGTCTATCGCTGTTTAGTGACTTGGCGTTTTAACCATGACATTCACTCCTGATACTAAATCATGAATCCACTTCAAACATAAAGTGTCGGACAGAATTCCTTTGGTTTTAAAGCATGGTAACGTTTGGAATAATGTGGCACTTTAATTGAACATACAGCCTTGGACATTTGTCTGGAGTCCCTTTTATTTACTAATGCACATTTTATGAGATTTATGACGTTCAAATGCGGAATTCGGTTTTATAATCCCCTATTTACATAAAATCGGTCTATTGCTTATTCGTAGAATTTAATCAGTATTGGTACATTGGCGATTGAAGGGGTTTCTACAGCGTTATTTTTATTATTTGAGTGTGCTACGTGTTGTGTGTTCCTTGTGTACAGTGGATTGTATGAAGATGCCTAAAAGTCGGGAGTTAACTCTTGCAGAACGAAGTTAAATGGTGTTGCTACATTCGCAAAAAAAGCATCAAAAATGAAGCGTTCGCAACATGCGATACAATTAACCCTTAAACGATCGTATGAAAATCAACAAAAAAGTGGGAGAAAACGGAAAACAACTGGGAGACAGGATAGCTACTTGGAGTGTTTAGCTTTGCGGAATCGGTTCCAAACACCCAAACAGCTGGCCACTAACCTATCGGCAGAACAAGGCGTTTCTGTATGTGACAGAATTGTTAGAAGAAGGTTAGCAGAGGTAAGTTTGAAGGGCCGAAATGCACGTCGCAAGCCATACTTGAGCCAGCAACAAATGAAAAATCGTTTACTATCGGCAAAAAAATATAAAGATTGGACTGTTGAGGATTGGTCGAAAGTCATATGGCCTGACCAAACCCTACAGTGGTCGCGCGGATGACTATTGTCATCCGGCAGTTTTAAAATTGTCGCAAAATTTTTGTGACAACAGTTACACATTCGTACGCTGCAGTACCTTTCTAGAATAGTTCAATCTCACTTATTAACTCACGTTCTTGCAAAAAAAGTGCAAGTTGTGTGAATTATTACGGATATAAATAACTAGAAGACAATTGTCATCCACGCGACTGCTTAGGTTTCATTTATTGTAACCGGTTCATACGTTAACTTGCTAAAAAATTTGGAATGATGTTGTATTCTGAAAGATCTAGCGTTGGTGATCTTGATTCTGCTAGTAAAGCGCTTCTGTTACGGCGGATGGAAGATGAAGAAATAAATTATAAAAAAGTTACTAGAATCCAAAAAAGGGACCAAGACATGAACAATTGTGAATATAGCAATCACTATTCTAATTCCAAACAATATATAAGTAGGATCCAATCATTTCTACTTAGAAAAAGATAAAAGTCCCAGATGGCAGAAAGTCAGGTCGCCAGCTAATGTACGTACATAATCACATAATTTATGAAGACATTTCACAGTGTTAAGGACAAACACGCCGCATATTTTTTTTAGAAAATATGGCATGGGAACATAAAACCACTGAAAAACGAAGAAGTACAGTACAAGTAAATTAGACGCAGTTGTCTTCTTCTGGGAACGCCGGCACCACCTGAACCACAGAAAAAAGTGCCGGCAAAGGACGCTGTTATATACATATGTAGAAGGCACGTAATAGGACAACTGGGGGTTCTTATTACGTGCAATCACTGGGTTTGTCCAGAACATGCCCCAGATATTTGCGTTGAGTGTCCCTCATAATTGTTCCATCAAATGAAGTAAATTGTTTTTACATTTTGTGATTAAGATATTTATGATGTTTACATAACATATCACGTTACCCTGTCAAGTTTATTTTCAACCAAATCGAAAATTTTGCGTTAATAAAATATTTTAAATAGTTCTTGTCTAAGCATGCAGTACATTTGCAAAATATTATTATGTAAGATGTATTTTGCCAAAATTAACAAAAATATTGTGTATGTACAACCTAACTGTATTATTACACAATTCCGTAAAAAGTGCGTTTGAAACGCCCGCCCTTCCTTGTTAAAACAAAAAAAATAGATTGGATGACAATTGTCATCCACGCGATCATTAATGTGACAAAAGATAGCGCGACCACTGCAGGGTTGCATGAGGTATGTTAAGCAATCCTACTTTGTTCCTTTGTTGCCCAAAATTTGCAAAAATGCATACACATACCACCAATTTGCTCAATTTAAAAAAGTAATTATTGTTAATTATCCAATCCAGCTGTTTGGTGCTCCCGGGGCCCAGTTTGTTAGCCGCAGACCTGGAGGCATTTCGTGCTGATTGTACCATCTCAACTATCAAACATGGCGGTGGCAGCGTCATAATTTGGGGATGCATGTCAGCAGTAGGAGATGTGTTTGTGTATGATGGTAGGATGAATAACGAGCATTATATCTCGATGCTAGAAGAGGTATTAGAAGCATCAGTGCTAAAATCGTACGAAGCAGAATATTTATTCCAACAGGACAACGCGTTCTGTCAGAAATCTAGAATGTCGATGGAGTGGTTCCATGAGAACAGGGTCCGTTTACTTGAATGGCCAGCGCAGTCACCAGATCTGTCGCCTATAGAAAATCTGTGGTGCATCCTGAAGCTAAAGCTTTCCAATTACAAATTCAGAAAGAAGAATTGTGCAGGAATGGGAGGCACTTTCACCTGAAGTTTGTTTATGTCTACTAGAGTCAATACCAAAACCGTTGAATGCTGTTATTAAACCAAATGGCGGTGTTACCAAATATTAAATTTATTATTAAAAACTTATTTAGTGAATGTTTATACACAGTTTTAATTTAATACCGCACAATTTATCCTTACTTTAAATATTTTGGGGTGCTCCAGGGATATGTCCAAGGCTGTAGCTGTTCATCTACATGGAGGTGTTATATCAGATCGGAAAATCTGTTGATTCTTAGACAGATTGTCCGGCTGTTTTGCTAACAATTCATCATTTCTTTTATTAGGCTGGAAGATATATAAGAACTGTACAAATCAATAGGCAGAATGAGTATGTGTAAAGTAGTTTATCCAACTGACATCGCAAATTTTAGGACCATCTAATATTTTTCAAACTTGTTGAAAAAAATATTAATTTATATTATAATTATTACTTTACAAGGAAATTATTATAATGCGAGAAATTAATGAACTACGTAATGTTAAGTCGTATTATTTATATTATATTTTTTAACTTGAAGTAAGGCTGGTCTTATTTACACAAATAATTGCCAATTTTTCTAAATTTTATTTATTATTTATATTTATTATTTTTATATATCTATTTCTGTTTGGGGTGAGAATGTTTCTAAATATAGAGAGGACCTTTCTACGTGACAACTAGATAAGGGAGGATGGTCAAAGTACGGAATAAACTTTTGATATTGTTGTTCATTTTAAACGTCATTAAATGTTTAGAAAAATATCTGGTGCAGCATATGTATCTGGGTTTTTATCAAATGCAAGTTTAATTTTATGCTGTAAACGGTTTCCAAATTGAAATGAGTTTCCGATTATTTAAAATTTGTTTTGAGAGGCTTTCCTTTAAAGGCACATTTTGGATTTCAAAATACGTTATAGATTGTGGTAAAGTAGAAAAAATTTTTTCTATAAAGTTTAATTGAGGCTGTAGCGAAAATTTAAGTAAAGGATTTTTACATTCAATTGTAGAACTTGCTTCATCTGGCAGAGAAGACACAACATTTTTTATATTGTCTAAATTGTAAAATAGAACCTACTTGGTCCTATCCATGTTCCTCATCGAGTAATTGCCGCCGCGAAAGGCAATGATAGTAATGGATATAATTCTTTATAGACACTTACCCTAGAAGGTGGTCTTAAAAAACATTTTTTTGCATAAACTAATCAGTTTTGTTGGAAAATTCGTCACAAATACATCAATCAGATAATATGAAACATGTTTGGGAACCACTCTTTTAGGAACAGTTTTTTAGCATATATGCAGCAGCATCACTGGTAAAGAGCAAAACATTTTCCTTGTTTATAGCGATGCAGCTGTTGGAAAGACTTTGGACAATTATTTCACTCATCTTCTTAGAATTGACAGAACTTGTTATTGCAGTTCTTATTAAATCGGGAGTATATGAAATTGTGGGATGTAGTACACCAATGAGCACGCTTCTTATAACAGCCTGGTATATAATTTTTCCGTAATATCTGGTTTGTATATTTACCTAAAAAACCAATGAGCGGAGTCGCGGGAAAAAGAATATTCGGACCCTAACGCTAGTGATAAATCATTGTTTAAAAATATTTCTACCCAATTAAGTGTGCTGTCAACAATTCAATCAAGTACATAAGTGGTTTCGAGAATAAACACAGTATATTACTGCTAACAAATACGCAAAATAAATGAAACGAAGACGGCAGAAAAAAATGCAGTTCAGTTTCCATTGTTACAGCACAAGAAACGCCAAAATCACAACGTTAATAAATTTCCAGGAAAAACATATCTTAGGTTTTAATAATTAACACATAAATAACAGAAACGCTCTACTTATTATACCATCTAATAAGCTCATAAATTCTGAGCTGGAGCGGTAGCAAAAACGCCTCCCACTCGGAGTTCGTAAGCTTCTGGACAGAAGTTGAATTGCGCTATTAATAAAAGTAACGAGTGGGTTTCCGATAAGGTGGCAAGAAAAGGAATTTTTCGCTTCACTTGAAGATGGGAATGTGGACTACCTATAGGTGCACTTACTGACTGCGGATGATAGTGGAAACCGTTCGTAGCTATTACAGTTGCAGCTGTTACAACTGCTACTGCCACTGTTGGATAAACGTAATTGGTAGATTCTATTAATACGGAAAATCGAAATACTTGCAGTGGGAATTGATTATCTTTCACGTAATGGTTCCAACTGTAACTCGCAATTGCAAAGGCTATGTAGGTGGTGATTTTAAATGACCTAATTTTATAAACCGTCGTACTAGTTTGGTTTCTTTATAGTTCTATTTTAGAAGAATTGGAATAAGTACGTAACGAATAATTGTGGTTTTAAAATTTTAGTTTTAGAAGACAAAATCTAAGATAAAACTTAAAACACTGACGAACAAGTCCGAGCATTCAATTAGTTTTGCTAAGCATTGATACTTGATAAAACCTTAACCTATTATTCCGGAATAAGGTCTTCTTCTGGTAATTGCTTCTATTGTAACGTTCCAATTGTTGTTTTTTTTTAAAACCTGTATGCTACAGAGATTATATTATGCATTAGTTTATACACAATTCTGATGTGGTGTGTGTGTTGGTAGAAGTATGAACGCGCATTTGTAGACTTTATTACAAAATTATCTTGACATAAGTTTCTTAATAGCGAATGAAGCAATCCCAACTAAACGTGCCAAAAGCCCGACTCCTGGTTTAGTTATCAGAAAAGGTAGTTCTACCACTCCGACCATCTAGTAGATATATGTACTTATTGATGAAACTTATAGGCCAACTATTATTTTGAGTTGATTTTCATTTTATATTGATTGATATTCATAAGATTCCTTATAACACCAATTTTTCGTTTAAAAGATGTTTGATAAAACGTGTAAGCATTTCTGCCTGAATTTGTGGATATAATATTTGTATGCCCAAGGAGATGGAACGAATTAAATACTCTTCATATTGGCTCGTTTTTATCATTTAGGTTGTTATGATGCAGAATACAATAAATCTATTCTAATTTTTCAATAAAATGTTAGTAAAAGGGGCAGGGATCCGATTGCTCTTCTATACAGGGTGTCCCGTATCATTATGTCCAAACTTCGTGAACACATGGTCGACTTAATACTAAGACAAAAAACAGAAAAGTTGTGGGTCGCTTCTTGTTCCTTCCAAAGTAACAAACCTAACAAATTATAACCAACAATTGCAAGGGATAGATTTAAAAATATCATATTTAATTTTTAATTCAGTAACTGCTGACTGTACTCCTTGGTGAGTACAAGCTTGTGCCAGCTAGCGAATGCCAACTAAAGAAGTCCTAAATTCATAGGGGTTATCTTTTATTTGTTAGGCAGCTTGCTGAATATCCTTCAATAATTCTGCTCTAATGTTTGAAAATTGGGCGTATATAAAACTTTTATTCGCTCCCAAAAATACAAATCCAAAGCATTATGATCTAGCGATCTAGGTGGCCATGCAACAAGAGTTCATCTTCTAATCCATTGTGGATAATTGTTATTGCTAAAGCTCCTGATTGGCGTCAACTTACCATAAGAAACTGTAAGTAATTAGCGGCATTTAATCTTGCTGGAAGAATGTAAGGACCAATTACCAAATTATCGATTAAACCAGTCCCAACGTTGACGGAAAATTCAGACTGGAAGTTAGGCGAATGTATTGCTCTAAGATTTTCTATTGCTCAGCTGTATCTGTATATGTAGGTTTCTCATATTGACGACACCAAGTCTGATACATATAACTTCGTCTATTCTGCAAAAATTAAGGTTTGCCCATGTCTGTCGTAGAATCCAGGTAAAATAAACTGTAAACATAAATCTCTCTCCAGCACTCCTCCTATAATAATATGGATGTAGACTTTCACATTGCAAAATTCACCAAACCGTCATTCACGGTGCTCCAATTTGCCTACTACTTTGACATACACTAATAATGAGATTCTCTAGTAATAGCATCGAATAATTGTTCATCTGCATCTACTGGAAAAAATAGGGTAATCCACATTCTCGAAAATGCCCGTATTCAATAACTGCTTGACGTGCAATCCTAAGCTATTTCTGGTTATGTAATTGACTTAATATGGCCATCGTAATAAGATTCCAAATTTATATATTTCGATTTGTTGTTGATTATTTGTTAGTTCAGTAACTTCGGAAGGAAAAAGAAGTGACCTACCACTTTTGTGTTTTCTGGTCTTAGAATTAAGACTATTATGTGCTCACAATTTTGGACATAACGCCAAGCCATTTTGAAGGATATTCATAGAGCATTGATAAATTTTACATCTCTCTTAATGGGGCCAAATTTATGGGAATGATGTACCATGAAACCACGTTTAAATTAACCGATCAGTAATTTTTGTGTCAAAGGTTATAATGAAATGTTGGCTAATAGCAACTTAAAACCATTAAGTCTTCGTATGCACCTTGAGAGGAAATTTTCAATGCACGTTGGCCATTTCAAAAATAAATTGGGAGGCAATAAATTGTAGCGTTTGTTTCTCCCTTCCAGCTACAAACTAAGATTGTAAATTAGCTCTTGAGGCACCATATCAAGCAAGTTAGAATTGCAAAATGTAAACAATTGGGTCTTGGCCAAAACATAGTTGATAGAAAGAATTGATTCCTATGTCAAAGAAGATAGTGTAGTAGCAACGCTTTGGCTAATGTAAAAATAAAAAAAGGCTGAATTTCAATAATTCGATGATACAAAACGACGAGTCCACTAATGGAGCAAACATTACAATATTGCACGTCTATGTCGGATATATCTTTCAACTCCTTCAAGAGGATGAAGTATTCCAAAAATTCCACAAAAATATACGACAGAATTTTTTGATTATATCATGGAAAAAAAAACTTGTATGGTTGTGTAACATCAATAACCGGGCAACCTTTGGTTCTCGTAAAGCATATAGAGAAGATCATAGAGAACCAATTAAAAATACAGTCGCTGAAGCACTTGGATGTATGTAAAGGTGGACCACACCAAAGCCATATAGAGGAACTTTTATGTTTCTGTTGCGTGTTAATTAAATTGTTCCTGAAAGTTCCAGTTAGTTGCTTCCAGATGCTTCTTATTGCAGCAACAAAAACTAAATCTTCCATTATAAGCGGCAACATCAAAGAAAAGAAGAAACACTTGTAAACCAAGTAGTGTTTCGTCAATTTGTTGCTGTGGTGTGAACAGATTGTAACTCGATATATGTACACCGTTGCTGTTGTACAATTTGAAGGGAACAACTAGTGCGCTATTTCGTTTTCTATTTAAACATGTCGGATTTTAAGTGGAATAACGAGTAATTAACTTTGTTAATTAAGTCTTACCGAAATTTCGAGTGCCTGTGGAAGCCAACAAACCAAAAGTATAAATGCAGAAATACGAAGATAGATGCATGGACAAAATTTCTGGAGCAAATGAAACAGAAGTAAAAAGAAAAATGAAAACTTTGATTGCGCAATTCTTTAGAGAAAGAAAAAATATGGTAGTTCCAAAAAGTCTGGGGCTGGGGCAAATTTTGTGTCAAAATGGTTTGCATATTCTCTTCTTTCTCGAAGACTGGGTCGAACCCAATAGTTGCGTTTTCTTTTCCTTTTTTCACTTAAAATGATAAAAGCTGTTGCTGCTAGTGCAAGACACTCCTCATCGGTCGCCATCTTTAAATACTGTTGACTTAGTGGAGATACTCTGTTCCGACTATTCGCGCAACAGGAACGGAACAGAAACACGGTTAAGTTTTTGTTACTTCGATGAAGACAATAAAATGTAATAAATGTTGCTTCCTGTCTATACTTTGGAAGCAACGGCAACATGCACCAACAAAAATGTTGCTCTATGTTGCTTTGGTGTAGGTCCACCTTAATGGTAGAAATAAAATTACGCTGCTACTATCACTGCTGAAATAAAAAGAAAGAATGTTTCTTACGACAAGCTTCTAGTTAGTGGGTGGTTGAATCTGCTGCCAGAATGTCCTTTTCTCAATATATTATAAAACATTTTGATCGTCACTGGTAAACATTCTTACGCTTACATCCAAGATAATTGAAACACTTGCTGTTAGATAGTGTTTTAGATTTTCTTCCATTTTTCTAGGGATGTAAAAGTATCTATAGTCAGCATCTTTTGTCCTATTCAGAGTTAGTAGTCGAAGCCCCAACACGATTTCTGAGTTTTGGCAATTTGGAAGGAGATAAATGATTAGATCAAGGTACAAATTGGAACTACAATAAGTAAATTGAATGAACTCATTGCTGTATTCGTACATAAGCATTGCCTGCTAAGTGTATTCCTTCAAAGTTAACTAGCGCCATATATTTTCCGATATGGATTGTTCGTTACCAAATTTTGACCAGCTTTCTTCAATTGAAATCTAAAATAGAAGCAGATTGTCTTGATAGATAATTAACCTTTACGTCTTACAATAACATCGTGGTGTCAAATAACAGACTCAGCACAGTACGCCATCTAGTGATCCCGGTCGCAATCTAGTTAGAGTTGGACGCGATACACAGTGATTGGAGTTCTACACGCGTGTTTAATACTGCTACTGTTTCGTTTAATCAATTATCTATGTATATTCCCGGAATCCCGAAAGTACCGTTGCAAAAATTAACTGGCGCCCGAGCGACGTAAACTCGGCTCGCCCCACGAACGGAACGGTGATGGTTCTGCAGTGGTCAACGAAAACTTGGCACGCACCACAGAACACTTGGGGCCAACAAAGCTTCGGCTCACCCAACGGTCAGGAGCTGCTGGCCAACTCAATCGGCTCCGGCAGTCAGGTAGGAAAGGGAAGAGAGATGGAAAGGAAGTGGAATTTAACATTAAAACGCGGCCTTTATATACCCTGGCCAATACCTTTTTGTGGCATGACATCATGAGCAAAAACATGGTTAAAACATACACAGCACATCCAAACTGGACATATACAGGTTAGTTCAAAAGTATTTACATATATTGATAAGTGTAAAAAGCAATTAAATAAATAATTAATAAATTAAATTAATTCGGGCAAAAATAATCGGAAATTAGTTCTAAAAATTGTTTCTCTTGCGACGAACACTGTAGTTCGTTACAAGATTTACTTCAGTTATTATCTTTCTTCTATTTTTATTCTTTATTATATACTGTTTGATTTTATATACTGTTTAATTGTGGATGTTGTGTGACGGTGAGGTTCTAGTTTATTCTTTTATAAAGTATTAGGAAAGATAATTTTTAATAACCAACAAAGATTTCCTTACTGTTTCTAATGATTACAAACTTTGCCAAATTGGCCACGGTTTTAGAAAGGATTCGTAAGAGGAAAACTGCTTCTTTTAAACAAAACAACTGGATCAACTTCAAAAAAAGTTTAGAAAAAAGCAACTAAATATACACGTAAAATAGTTTGTCAACTCCATAGACTCCCTTCAACGTTAAAAACAAGAACAAGTCGCATATTGTAAATGAGAAGGTAGTGTTTCAGTAATTGTAAGTTAAATGCACAGACCTACGAAAGCGATGCACCGCGACGGCAATATTGGATGAAGTTTGGAGTAGAAATTGAGCGCCCGCCCTTTATATTCTCCAGAGGAGGCCACAAGCTTGATAATATCTATCCGAAATTGCAGATATGGTTCTCGAGGAAGGGATTCATGTAAAATATGCATGTTGACGGCGACGCTCATGCATATTATGAGGTCTTGGTGAATCGTATTACACGAAAGGTAACCAAATATTAGACAAACATTGGAATAAGTGAGTCGCACTAAATTTGTCATACATTCTCGAAAAGTTACACCAATTATTCATCTTGTATTATACTATTTTGCCACCAGTTGTCATCGTTATCTACGTAAACAAATTCATCTTAATATACCCCAATTTCCAGCGCACCCTTTCTGCAGAATCACATAAGAACCAAAAACTAGAAGAAAATCCATTCCTCCGCATCCGAGTAATAATATCCCGACGATTTATCACAATCAAACGGTAAATCTCGGAACAGACGAACTATATTCAGCAGCCTAAAAACAAACTCGGCGTGCGGCGAATGCTTCAGATATTTCCACCCGACGATTTGGGCATCAACCCTAAAGTATCGGAACAAAGTTTTCACCATCGAAGCCAGAAAAAAGTTGTAAGATCCCCCGGAGAAGGATGAGACGAATTAATATGCCGTTCTGGCTTCCGTTTTGTCCGGAACTTATTACGAAAGACGGTACTAAGCGTAAATAAAGGATTTATTAATCATTGCTGCCGTACATACAGACTAAAGAAAATGCCGAACGAAAAAAATTGGGAAAACGTAGTACGCGTTGGAAGTTTTGTTGGCGGGAAGGAAAAAAAAGGGGCAGCTGCCAGAATCTGTCGTGGTATTATTCCGTTGCCTCGCTAGAAGGTTTTATAGATACTTTTAATTAACAAATTCCAGGGCGAGCTCGGGATTCTTAGGCGCGCCATGACGAAGTAAATCTTCGTAGAATTAGGAAAACCAGTGATTATTGCGGGCGCAGATAGTGGAGATAATATATCAGGCGCGTATTAACGCAACAAATTTTGTTCTTTATTGCAGGATTTAGGATAGGCATTGTACCTATATTTTTCAGCACCCACTTTATACATCAACATCGCGGTGTTTAAGAAATTGGTTAAGTCTCCTGTGGTACTAGAGATTTTCGTGCAGGTTTGAATATTTGGTAAACTGAAACTTCACTATCTCGTTCCTCCTCTCTCCAGACGTGCACGTCTGCTTTCACAGAATACGTGGCACAATGGCAATCTCTCTGGCTTTATTCCTAAACTGGTCTCTTTATTCAAACTGATCAATTGGTCAAGTCTTCTGTGGTACTAGAGCTTTTCGTGCAGGTTTGAATATTTGATAAACTGAAACTTCACTATCTGGTTACTCCTCTATTCAGACGTGGACATCTGCTTTCACAGAATACGTGGCACAATAGCAATCTCTCTGGCTTTATTCCTAAACTGGTCTCTCTATTCAAACTGATCAATTGGTCAAGGCTCCTGTGGTACTAGAGCATTTCGTGCAAGTTTGAATATTTGCTAAACTGCTAGCTTGACTCTCTGAGACTTCCTCTGTCCAGACGTGGACGTATGCTTTTAGAGAATGCGTGATACAACGGCTGTAATTCCTAAACTGGTCTTTTTATTCAAACTGATGAGTAACATCATAAATTAGCAGAATTTTCTTTGTCTTCATGGACACTATATAGAACAGTATGTTTAAATAGCTAGGTTATGTTCTACGAATAGTTAGTATGTTGCCGGACTAGACATTGATGTTTGGATGGTACGGCAAAACTTAAATCTCGCTAGACGTCATCTCCTCAAATTTAAACAAGAAGAGTTTGTTTAGTTCCATTCGATACATTGCCATACAAGATGCAACAACAACTGTTTTCATTGCACAAACGGCATCAACAACAAACAAAGATTGATTCTTCTTTTAAATAGCCCCAAAGAAAAAAAAGTCTGGAGCTGTCAAATCTGGCAAACAAGGAAGCCAAGTAACATCACCAAATTTGGATATTACACGTTCCCCAAAAATGTTCCTTATGAGCATATCCTCTAACAATAATTACAAATTTGTCCAAATCATCCCAATCTCAGGAAAGAGAAAATCTGTCCAATACACATGTCGGGCGACAATGGTTTCCTTTCGAATTACCAACCAATATCGGTCTAATTTTGCGAAGGTTTACGAAATAATTCTTTACTATTCTACTAACAATAGTTCTCGTTTTTACGTATTTTGCGATCAGCATGGCTTCATTACAGCTCGCTCTACGGTTACCAATTTGACTTTTTTACACAATTTGTTACTGAAGTATTGGACAAATTTGGCCAAATGGATGTTATTTACACAGATTTGTCAAAAGTCTTTGATACAATAGAACACCCACTCCTCCTTTCGAAGCTAGAAGCTTTTGCTTTTGTCCCATCCACTATTAGGCTAACAGATTCATACTTATCTAAATCTTAACGTTAAGAAATGTTGTGTTGCGTCATATCCACGTTTCCCTATTACTGTGAATTATAAAGTGAAGTGAAGTAGAAGTGAAAACTTTGATACCGGTTTTATCTTTAAACCCCGAATCCTGTCGGTTTGCAAAAATGCATTTAATTCTCTTCGTTTCCTGATACGCGCATCAAGATACTTCACCGACATCGAACTCTTAAAAAAAATATACGATGCTTATGTGCTCAGTAAACTGGAGTATGCCCCACTGCTTTGGTACCCTTGCGACGCATGTGATTGTTTGCAATTGGATAGATTTCGCCGTCAATTTCTACAAATTTTGTTGTATAAGTTGGATGGAACTTAACCAGAGGTTGGAATTGCCGGAACGTCACGAAATCCTTATCAGAACGCCGTGATGCTCTGTGTCGCAAATTTTTACTGAACTTGGGTTAAAGATCAAATTTATTCCAGAACCTTTACACTTTATTATATTTTCGTTACTACTTCTTCAGTGGAATAAAATTGACATTTAATTTGTGTCAATTAATAAACATCTAGTGCATCTAATAGCCATGCCTATCAACAAAATTATCGACAGACAAAAGATCCAAAAGATTCAGTGATATAAAAAGCATTCAAATAAGCTTTGCCTCTAGTAGGCCATTCCTTTAAAAACGTATGATAAATTAATAATTTAAATTTGCATTAGTTCATTAGTTGTCAATTTGACAGATGCATAGTTGACAAAAATTGCTTTGTAATTTAACGCGTTAACCATGATTTAACATGGTTTTTACTATACAAGACAAGATAAGATTGACGGACAATGGCAGTATTCTCTTCAAGATTGTTTAGAAGAATTTAGAAATGAGTTCCCTAACTTCATCTTTGATTATGACAGTTTTCGGCACACAGTGACACATTCCGTTATGGTTTTCAGAGAAACAGGGAGTGTTAAACAGAAAGAAGGCGCAGGTCGGGCGAAAAAGCGTACAGAAGAGCTAGTTAATAATGCAAGAGAAATTACAAATAATGCACCAAGAACTTCCGTACGAGCATTATCACAATAAGTGGGTGTATCAATTGGCACATGTCATACAATTTGGAAAAGGACGTACATTTATTTCCATATCACATGACCTGTTATCAAGAAATCAAGGATCGTTTAGTCAGTGGTTCTTAAATAATTTTGATAATGACCTTCTTGACAAAACCTTTTTTTCTGATGAGTCATGGTTTTATCTGAATGGATATGTTAACTCACAAAATATGAGGATGTAGACTAATGAGAAACCACATAATTTTTTTGTTGAAACCGCACTTCATCCGCAGAAAATCGGTGTATCGGTGTGCGATTAGTCGAAGGAGAGTTATTGGCCCTATTTTCTTTAACGGAACCTTAACAGGAGAAAGGTATCGACAAGAAATTATTATGCCATTTATCGAACAGCTTGACGATGAAGAAATAACACAGGGTTACTTTCAACAAGACGGAGCTAAGGCACACACAGCAGGTGAAACAATTAATATGCTGCAGCAATTTTTTCAAAATCGGTTGATAAGTTTAAACACTGAACATGAATTTCCACCAAGATCTTGTGACATTACCCCATGTGATTTCTTTTTATGGCCATTCTGAAAGAACTCAATTTATCGAGTACAGATACCTGATCTGGCAGACCTTCAAATCAGAATTGCTGAAAGAATTAATGGAATTGAAAATGCGATACTACAAAACGTCTTTTCCTCCATTAGAAGAAGATGTGAGAAATGTTTCGAACAAGGTGGTGGACGCTTTGAACAATTTTTATAAAATTTTGCTTGTTTGTTGGAAATAAACATATTTCATTCACTTAAAAATGTTCGTTTTATTATTTTGACATTTCATTCAAATATCTCATCTCATAACCAACAAAATTCCTATTAAAATTTAAGTAACAACCTAAGACATAATCATAATTTCCAAGAGCTACTTTGAGGTAAAATTTATTTGAATTCTTTGTATATGTAGGATGATGTTTACTATATCGTAGGCAATTTAAGATATCTTTGAACTGTAATTTTATAATCATCAGAATAATGATCCTTATATCAATGTATTTTTTGTCAAGCTCTAACAGTTCTATTCAAAGACAAGCGAAAACATGACAAAAAACCTACTCAAGAGCTTAATTTGATAAAGCCGTGATTAGGTGATTAAATTATTATAAATAATACTTAAATTTTCAATATTTGTTCCAATATTCACGGAGTTATTCTGTTTTTAAATGTAAGTATATCATTTCATATGTTTTTATAACTATTTTCTATTTTTAAAATCTTAACATTCAAAATCAAAGATGTCGTAGTTCTTAGAATGCTTAGACAAAGCAGATTCCGTAATTATGTTATGCGTTACAGTATATTGATGGTTAAAGAGTCGTTTTTTTAAGTATTTTCTAGTTTGACCAACGTAACATTTATCACATTCTTTGCATTCTAATTTATATACGACATTACTTTAATCATCTTTTTTAACCTTAGTTTTTAAATTTGTAAATAACTGCCTGTTATTGTTTGGTGTAACTGTAATGTTTATATCGGATTTTTTAATTCGTGTTTAATTTTGTCACTTAAGTCATTGATTTACGGAATTGTGTGATATATTTTACTAGTTTGTGCCTGTGTTATATATTTTATGTATTTTGTTTTTTTTTATTAATTTTTCGTAAAATTCTTTTGGATAACTATTTTTGTCTAAAATTGATCTAACTTTGCTTAAATTATCTTTCCTAAAATCAGGATGTGTTAGTTTAATAGGCTGGTCAACTAAACTATTAATTACGTTTTTTTTAATTTATCAAATTATTTGAAAAGTTCCTACTAGTGTCTTTTATGTACCAATTTGTTTTTATGTTCGTGTTATTATGTATTATCTTAACATTTAAAAATTTTATAGTATATGTAATTTATATTAATAAATTAATTGACCTAGAAGTGGAGAAAAATATCAGGAAAATAAGATAAGTAAATAAAAAAAAGGTCATAAGAAACAAATACTAAACTTATAGTTGGTAACAAGATTGATTGCGCTGATCTTCTGGAGAATATAGCATTCCATTTTACACGCTCTAACTCTAGAAGCGACTGCACTTTTGAGCCACCTCTAGCCAGCACAAATTTGATAAATCCTTCACCTATTTCAGTGGGGACAAAACTTGGAAATACTATTCATGATATATTTTGTTAAATCAATTGTTGTGTGTAGTACTTACGATTCTTTACTTTAATTTTGTAAATTATGCAACACTTTTTTCAATATTGTACCTGTTGGACATTAATAATAATACCATACCATTATTATGTCTAGACTTGAGAAACAGGCAATATGTTATTCTCCAGCAAGCTGATTTTCGCTGCAAACTCAATGCATATAGTTGAACGATTGGCAATTTTTAGTATTTCTAAGGAATTGAATATTTAGCGAATGTTTGACTAATAAGTGTATCGATGTAGAGCAACTAAGCAGAAATCTGTTATATTTTAATTTATTTCGCCCTCGTATCAAGGCACTTTAAGTCAAGATCCAAACTTTGAGAAATTTTCTTTGTGAAAGTCTAAAACCAATTACGTATAGCGGTCCGAAATATCGACGAAACTGATTAATTACATTTCTACACAAATGTTGATACCCTAAAGTGGCTCAATCTTAATACTGCATAAGCTAAAGTAAGTTTCTCAAGCTAAAAATGACTTCTCGGTATATTAAATCTACTTACGTAAAAGCAATCCTATCAATGCAATTTCAACGAACACCGAAGGAGTGGCGGAATTAATGAAAAAATTTGGGAAAGGTAATTATGATGTTCTTGTTATGCACCGCTCATATTACAGTATAGACCTACTACATTTCACAATACTCAGCAACGTATTAATTCTTACATACTTTCTGGTAACTGAATATCGTATGTACACTCATGGAAAGTAAAGATTGGGCAGTTTCCATATAACAACGTATTGAAAGTGTCCGATCTTTACTTTCCATGAGTGTATGTTGTTATGCGATATCTTTAGTACCAATTACAAACGTAGAACAACCATAAAAAAACTACCAATACTCAACGTTTCCGTAATAATTACACTGATTCCTGCATAACCGATCATTAAACGGTTAAATTTTAATAGCTCTTAAAAGAATCACACTCTAATAAAAGCAATAAACTAAACGCGCCGCTTACGTAACACGACGTGCGCACAAGACTTAAATTGTTCCTAACCAGTTTCATATACTACATATAACTATATTGTAATAAATTGGTTCCTATTAAATCTTCTGTCCGTATCTATTTACGAAAATGACTTTTTAAGAGTCGAACATCGACCTTATTCCCCTTATAGTTAGGATGATAATCATTTTGCATAATATAACTAGCTAAACGACTAGCGTTCCTGATCATGGCCCAATGTTAAAGGTTAGAGTGCAAGTATCGATTCGTGGCACGATGCCCGGCATTGTGTATGATGATGTATGTATCTATTGAGAGGCAGAGGGGGTCACTTTGATTAATGAATATATTTCCGATAATTTACTGTGCGTTTAGATCGATGTGGCGCCAGCACAAAAAAAACATCCGTAGGTACACACTGCGATGACATCACTTGCACACACAAAAAAAGATAAAAATTTAACGAGCAATAGCTATAGGTACATTCCACGGACAAATACAGAAAAATATTTATTTAGATATTCAGGACTTACGTAAGGCTGTGCTGAGTGCGATGACTCCTTTTGAAAATTTATGCAAATGCTATGAAATTTATTATTTAAATTTTAAATTTGGAGCCTGGTAGTCTGCGTATTTGCTGGAAAAATTTATTAATGCCCAGAAGAATAATACCATAAAAATTTCTGCTTTTTTGTTGTTTCGATTAAGTAAGATCTATGAAGGACTGTGTGGAAGAATGTGGTTAATGAGCTTAATGCGTTTTATGGTCAGAATCTACGATGATTAAATCAGAATTTAATTGTTAATTTTTGCTTCTTGCTGTACAACAGGCAGAATAAACTGCCTGACTGTTTTGACATCAGCAAATATTTGTCTGCGCTTACTATTCTGAGAAGTTAGGAAATTGTTTTTAAATAAAAGCGAGGTATACCTGCTCGTGGCAAATTGCGTTTTTGTATGATGTCAATGTTTGGAAATGCTTTGCTAGTACGCAAAGCTTTTTCTCTGCATATTTACGTTAGAATTAATTTCAAATTGCTATTAACCATTACAGCGTGGAAGGAAGAGAGAATATCTGCCCACATACACACCCAGTTATACATATATGTATGTATGTATACTTACACTAACAATAAGACACTTAATTAATTAAAACTAGCCGCGTTAGAATTTAATTACAAAATTAAAAATTAATTATTTCCTAAACATAGCACTTTAAATTTTTGTTATAAATCTGATCCTGTTAACAAACTTCCTCTGGTCAGATTACTAGATCACATTATTTTTCAGAGGCAATCTCATCTAGAAGGCTACAATGGCACAACAAGCCATATTCGTAGTCCTCCCTTAAAGCTCACTTATCTTCAAGTGATACAGAAGGGACTAAATATATTTCATAGTCATATTGGAGATGGTATTTTGTTTTAAATTTAAGTGCAGTGGTATCCTTTGTGTCATGCCTATGCAAATGTCCCCAACCGATTTTTCAACAATTGATCAAAAATCAAAATGGCTTTATTCAGTATGTGCAAATAGAGGGGCTGCTTGTAAAGATCTAGGAAGAAATAGTAATAGTAGTCTAACAATTTTGTGCATGCATTAATTCTTATTAGCATTCCCTTACAAACTTCCAGTTAAATATGCTGTGTTGGAACTGCGTAAGTGCCTTAACTGACGTGGGTTCCAATTAAAGGAAATTTATTTTGACCTGGATTCCCAGCCATAAGGGCGTGAACAGGAATGGGGCAGCAAACGATCTGACCAGACAGCATTAATCAAGGCCATTCGTTGAGGCTGGCACTTCCTTCGGCACAACCAAATCACAAATCAGGAAAGCCCACCAACGAATGGATACATAACAAGTCCAGGGAATGGTGGTGAAGATCACGAGAACCAAGACAGGCAAACGAGTTCCTAAAGGAACAGAGACCTGAATTTACTAGAGTACTGCTGAGTAAAGACAGGAAGACTGATCAATATGACAGTAAGTCTGATCACCATTCATTGTAGACTACAGAGAGATATCCATAACATAAGCGTAGGAAATGAAGTGTTAATGTGCTCCGCCGTTGCGAGGACAAAGTTTCTAGTACTGGGTTTAGCAAACCCCCACAGCGCATACATAGCTGCATTAAAAAGCCGCTGTCAAAGACATAAGAGGGCGCCTTTTAGGATTAAAAGGGATCACAATAGAACTGAAAACGTCGCGGTGAAAGAGGTGCGTAGGGTCAACCCAACACTAATCTAATCTAATTTTATCTTTCTTCAGAAATTTTTTCCACCTTGGCGTCAATTAAATCACAATTGGTTTAAAAATCAACTATGTGAGAAGTTAAATATTATTGTCAGTAATGTTTAATATATTAGTTTATCACGCTTTTTTTATAAATCGAAATTTATTTTTTATGGCTCGTGAGTGCGCAAATTCACAAAGGAGAATACTACTGGCAATAAATTTACAGTCATATAAGACTTCTAGAAAAATCTTGCAAACTGTATAGGTATATCGATTGTAGGCATGTTCCTATTGCAAATCCTATTATTGAAATATTTACGTCCATATTTTTAGTTCGAGACTGAAATTGCAATATAGCTTCACCGAAAATTTTGACAAATTATTACATACATTTTTCTTATTTGCAATGTTGGTGCCATTGGCTATCTGACATTCTTCCTGAAGTACTCTTTCTTGGAATGCTTACAAAATGGATCTGCTCAGAAAAAATAATCTCTTTGGATTGAAATAGAAACATCATTTGCTGTAAGGTTCGCAACAAAATGTCAGCCTAACTAGCAAACAAACTTCTTACATAGAATGTTTACGTAAAATATTAATGACAGACTATAATAATATACATACTATAATAATATAGAAGCCTTGTTTTCAAACTAAGTAAAGCGCACAACATTTTGTCATAAAATTGTAGTCCATTAGTGTACTCATTGCCATGCGATATTCCAGCAATTCTGACGATGCAATTCAATATAAATATACTCACGTAAAGCCACCAGATTCTCACGATTATATGCATAAAGTTACATCACATATATTTAAACACCTCAGACAGTATTACCAGGTTTCAAATACAATTGGCTCTAATACAAACTTTATTTATATACGGTTACCCAATAATTGAAATTGCATTGCGATAAGTTCTATTCGCAAATATTTATATAAAATACCGCTGTTGCTGTAATATCGCTAATGCGCGAAACATTATTTGCTGTTCAATTCGTAGTTTTATATCTTTTAATTCCAGGTAAGTTTTTCTACTTTGAGGTCAGTATAAAACACAATTGAATATGTAACTGAGAAAATTAAATATAAACATTACATTTACACTTAGACATTTATAGACAGTTATTTACGAATTTAAAATCTAAAAAGACATGTCCTCTATGAATTGTAAGAATGCAAAGATTGTAACAAATATGATACAAGTCAACCTAAACAATATATAAAAATCGCCTCTGTAACCACTAACACACAGTATCACATAATATACCCCTCCGAAACTGCTTCGTCTAAGCACTCTAACCAAAGACGACATAACTTTGATTTTGAAAATAATTTACTTTATTTTAACGAAAGATTTAATTATAAAAAAAGATTAATTTATATAAATTTGCAAGCACAAATACTTGAAATTGCAATTTTCTATTTCTATTCCAACTGCTAGAAATAACTATGTACTCGTTATCGATCTGCAAATAGAATTAAAGAATGTCGAATGAAGATTTCGTCGGGGGCATTGGAATTGAACGCAGTTTGTCGCCGTCTCTGGTCGACGTTCTCGCCTCCTTTAAAAAACATTAATTTCCATTTCGAGCTACTTAACCCACTTGAACGGGCGTCCCCTAAATAGAGATCCGAGTCAACATCACACAAGGACATCGGTTTTATTGACCGCTACCGCTGAACTCCTCTTTACCCGGTCGCGTTCTAGCTTTGCGGCCGTCATTTCACGCATTTCAAAACTCGTCTCTCTCAATCCCTCGACACTACAGATACTCTCTCTTTTTTCTTTTTTTCGCCAACTTTTATTGCTTGCTGATGTCAGGTATACGAGCATTTTGAACGAATAAAACGTAATAAGAGAACTGGTAAAGTATTTATGAAAGTAAAAGAAACGAAATCTAGATCTAACGTTAGTTGTGTGTACTTATAGAGCTTTCGAAAATGACATCTCGAAAGACACGATTGTACCATTAAATATAGAAAAGTAATTGCGTTGTAATAAATATAAGAACATTAAGCGATAGATTTAATCCAGTTCTCTGGGCAATTGTTTGACATATAAGTTATGTACCAGTTACTAACGCTGCAATGTACGAAAATTTCATCAAGCTCGAATGAGTTTTTTTTTGATTTTGGTGAATACTGTTCTCTTACAAAGAAAAATTTTGGCCATTCAACTTTTAAACAATATTTTACACAAAGGTAGTACTTAAAATGCCAACTCTAACTACCAAAGAAGGAATATCACGAATTATATTCCTTTCTTTTGAAGCTTTGTCAGAATTACAGTCTTCCACTCTTTAATTACTAGATTCAGTGTATTTTTAACAAAATGTTTTCATGCATAACATTTTTGACATCCGCTAGAAATAGATCATAGATGGAGAAGTTGGAGAGTAGAATTCCATCTTTGGTTGTTTGGCTTTGGAACATATCGATCATTACATGGTTTACCTACAATTCGACGACATAAAACTACACAATTGCAATGGTGTATCAGATTTTGTTTATAGGCTCAAGAGAGAGACATTATTCAGAAAACACCCTGAAAAAAAGAAAAATTGCAATTTTCTGTACCAAAAGCATACGGTTCTTACGTCAACTGTGATAGTGGGTAAGAAAAAGCACGCTCCATGTTAGTAGAGCTTCTTTGGTAAACATTTCGGAAAAAACTTAATGATACTTGTTATATCAACAATGAATTGCAATTGCGACTAGTGACATGTCTTGAGCTGTTGGCAAATCCCATTTTCCAACAGAATAATGTGCAGCTATATACTGGAAAGTTACTATTCTCCAGTACATAGGTATGGGGGCACTTGGGTCACCTCCCACTACTACCTTCGGTAAGTATCGGTGGCCATAACCAGGTAAGCTGTTACCAGCCTGCCAGCTGCGGCAACAGCTCACTTGGTTTAGATTTGGTTTTGGTCGTCGACACTTACCGAAGTCACACGCCTCAGTCTTTCGTTCTTCTTAAAAAGTTTGTTTGTTTTATATGGGCCAAACTACACAAAATTTAGAACGGAGGGCTTGTGGAAAACAACAACATTTGCGGCTCTGCTTGGGCCAACCCTTTTGACTACAATATATAGCTATCAACACACAGATGCAGTTAATATTTGATTAGTTAAAGGGAGTTTGTTCTAGACTAACACCTTCTCTTCTTAAGATAGAAATAAGCCACTTCCATTTTTATTATGTTCGGTTGTCATTTTCAGTTATTTATTTTTAAAAATAATTTCTCAGCTCTCATCTCAATTGACTTTTATCTCGTAGCTAACGCACACACATTTCCGTATCCAAACCTTCTAGAATAAGTTGGGGGCATATCAGTGATAAGCAAATTAAAAAGTAATGAAGCCAGAACGCTACTCGGCGGTCAGTTTTATAGTTTTCTGCTAGGGCTTATTAGGTTTTCGACGAAAATCTGGAAAAAAATTTAAGAAGTTATAAAGAACATTACCCGTAGTAATATAATCCAATATTCCACTATGTCAGGCTCCAATTATCGAACTGTTCGGGAGCTTTGCTCTAGGGTTGGTGCATTCGGCTGCAGAATATTGTGCACTAGTATCGCTGAATAGGCGTCAAATGCAAAAATGTTAAACAGCCAACTCAACAACGCTGTCCGTATAATTTCCGGCAGTGTGAGATCTACCCCTCTTGTTATTGACTTCCTGCATTTAACATCATCGTATCTGACGTGGAATGTGCAAGTCTCAGGGCTCTACATTGATGAAAAGGTTTGGCAAAATAAACACAAATCCTAACCTCCAAATTTACAACGACAGAAGACAGAAGAAAACCATCTGACATAGATGGTTTTTTGGAAGATGGAAGAACTGGTAACAAATGATTTTAATTCAACTCACGCCTGGGCGAATAGATTGTCATCTATTTGGATAGAAATGACACGTCTACCTAGAACGTGGGAATTAGGTTACTTTGAATTGGATCAGAACCAACCATGATAGATGTGGCGATATGCTAGCTAGGTGAGCGTAGTGCGGTGCAGTACGACCCTGGTTCAGAAAGACGAACAATATGGCACATAATTCAAGAATGCCCCAACACGGTTTATCCTTGGAATCCCAAAACTTCCTGCATTGACACTGAGTAAGGCGATTGAATGTATTCAAAAACTAGACGCGCGATTCTAATGTTTATTTGTTGGCGTAAATGTTTGTTAATGTCGATGCTATACGAGAAATAAATAAATGATTAAATTGATTCCTTCTAAAGATAGAAGATGTACCTATATACATTATAATGAGGTTATGGAAACATCTTAGCAGCATTTATTGATTACTAGATTTGAAACAAGTTTTATAATGTTGCTATTTCAACGATGAAGCATAATATTTCCAACCCACGCAATTGAATGTATTCAAAAGTACCTTTATATTTCAGTAAATTGGAATAGTAAGCTGTGGAGTTCGAATTCATTCGCATACAACTGAACGACGTACTCCACTTAATTGTTAATGCAATTACGTCTTTCAGATCCAAGCGAGACGGTATTGAATAGTGGAAAGAACTGGAAACAAACGTTCTTGTCGGGTATATAAATACAGAAATACAACAACGTTATTATCTGCAATTAAGTGATTACTAACTACGTATAAAACAAAAACGAGAATAAGGCGAAATACAAGAAGTTGCATGCGAAATTTATCGGATAAAGCAGGCTATACGGCGAGATCACATTAAGATAATTGTTTCGTGTTACTTTTTGTGCGATGCGAAATGTAAGATGGAGAAAGAACATGATTTTATTTCATGAAGTTGCAGTTCGTTGAATGATTTTCCGTTAATTTCGTAATTAAGCGAATAATAGTGAAACCTAGAGTAGGTAACCTTAAATCTCAATTAAACGTCTTGATGTGCTTTGTTCAATATACTCTAGTAGAATTGACCAAAACTGTTGTACAGAGATAACATAACTTAAGCCCTATTTTTATTTTATTTTATTTAACTACAATTATATGCCGACTTGAAAAAGAAGTTAGGTAGATTAAAGTATTTTAGGCCAACTGTAAACAGACAGATTAAACCAGGTTGAAGAGCCTAGAAATTTATGTTTATAAAAGAAAACTCAATCTATTATACAAGAATATCTAAATGTGTAAAATATAACTTCATTACGAAAGGGTGCGAAGAGTATTTAGGCAATATTTTCAAATTTAAAAACAATTCTAGACACTACCGTTTGAACAAATTAAGTGAAATAAGTTGAAAAATAATACTCACCATAGGAAGAACTAATGTTAATGAAAGTTTAAGAGAATCTTTAAGATTTGTATAATTTTAGTATGTTATCGAGGGAAATTTGACAATTTCCTTAATACAACGATTTAATGTACAATTTTTGACCAAAATAGGTTTCTAAAAAGTAGAACTTATTGGTGTTATCTATTTTATTAGACAAAAACGAACTAAAAAATAAAAAAAAATACCTATGTATTAATTTTTTTTCTCGATATGTCATTATTAATTTTATTTACCACCTTTTCACCAATGATAAACACAGATTCAGGGTTATTTTCCAGACACAATTGAAAAACTCACAGCAGTGTTTCTCATTTTCATAGTCAGCTTGTATTCCTTGCAAAAAACCAAAAAATATTAAAATTGCTGCTAGATTTGTAAGTACCTACCTATATGGAATTTGAATTTGATTTAATGTTTCGTTTATTGATGTGTGCATTCTAAATCCTAGGATTTGCGAATCGGTCCATTTGTCTAGACTTCCTTACGAATTCCAAGGCAGAAATCATGGAATATTTTAGATAAGTAGCTGTTAGAGGTATACAGAAGTTATTTAAGGTTAGAATTATTTTTTTTTCTTTGATTTCGTTACTTTGGATTTGTTTGGTTATTTTCCGTTGAATACCTTCTCCACACTTTAATTTTCTTTAATTCATATTTTGTTAATAATTTGGAACCTATAAAAAAAGTGCACACCTAAATAAATACATATTAGACATTTATTTACAACTCATGCTAGACGGGTGTAGACGGGTCGATAAATTAAATTTCTATCAAAAAATGAGCGCTATTATTTTCTTTTCTTTGTACAGACAGTATGGATAGAAGGTTATAGAGGGCGGTAGTATTTATGTATCGAATAAATTAAATTAATTTTTAAGTAAAAATTGTATTTTCTTTTTACCTTAAAATTCTTATTTGACATAGATTAATAACATAAATTGATTAAGTTGTATAAAAGTAATAAGCCTAAAATTTAGTTAACGTGATAAATTGTTTATTGCACAGATATTGACTTATAATAAATTTGTTGTTATTTATATGTGTTTTCTTATTGAGAGTAGGTGAATTTTCTCTAGTAGTAAAATATACTCAAGGTGTCACTTATTGCTACTCGTGAACAATTCCTGAGTCAGCTACGCTGGCTGGAAACCAATGAGAAACTAACTTGCACATCGTTTTATTTTTGTGACAGGTCGCATCCGTTTATAATTTGAATTTATTTGTTGATTACTCATATGCATGTGTATAACTTATTTCACCATATTACGTTATCTTGGGACGCTTCGGACATTGTTGCTCGCATTACACAATTGTGCAATAGACAATTTATCAACTTCTAATATTTATTTAGACGTGCACTTTTTTATGTTCCATATTATTAATAAAAATAAAGTGTGGAGAATGTATTGAACGGATAATGACTAAACAAACATAAACTATAATGTGATCAAAAGACAAAAAAATCTATCCTTAAATATCTTCAGTGACTGCAACAGCTATTGGGAATATTGCAGGTTTGCAATTTTAGGATTTAGAATGCATGCAACAATAGGATAAACATCAATCAATCAAATTCAAATTTGGAAATGTTATATACAAATCTAGCGGCAATTTTGGCATCCTTTTGCTACCTCCATGAAAGCGAGAAGCATACTGTTGTGAGCTTTTCCTCTGGAAAATAGCGCTGAATCTGAGTTTATCATTGATGGAAAGGTAGAAAACAGAATTAATAATTACATGAGCAAATAAAAATAATTAATAGGTAGTTTTTTACTTTTTAGTTAATTTTTGAATAATAAAATAGATAACATCATTAAATTCTACGTTTTTAGAAATCTATTGTGGTTAAAAATTGTACATTAAATCATTGTATTAACGAAGTTGTTAAATTATCCTCATCCTAACATACTAAAATATACAATTCTGAAAGATCCTATTAAAATTTCATTAAGACTAGTTCTTCCTATAGTGAGTATTATTTTTAACTTATGTTACTAAATTTGTTCAAACGGTAGTGTCTAAAATTGTTTTTAAATTTGAAAATATTGCCTAAAAACTCTTCGCACTCTTTCGTAATGGAATTATATTTTACAAATTTAGATATTATTGCATAACAGGGCGGTTTTTCTTTTATAAACATATATTTCTATACTATCCAATCTGATTTGGTATGGTTGCTGACCACACTCTTGCTACAACCTGATCCGCCTAGTCAAATTGTCTTGGGGACAACAGCTAGATCTCTCCGAGGTTTTCCAGTTGGTCTAAATTACATAAATCTACCTAACCTCTTGTAGAAGTATGTACCTATATAATTGTATTTGAATCAAATAAAATAAAAATAGAGTTTAAGTTGTTTTTATACACCACATATAGGCATGTAATAAAGTAGTTACGCCCAAAATTGTTGCTTTTCTTCAGAACAAGACAAAAAATATTGTCTTTAAAATAAGACCACCTAAAAGAAAAAGCAACAATACTCCAAGCCGTTTCGATACAATTTACAATTTGAAACAAAACGTCCTCTGTTTACCACGCTCATCAATTCGCGAAATATATTCGACGTTTCAGGTTCCTAACTATCCCATGCCGCCCTTCTGATCTTATCGCCTCGTCGTATTTTCTATACCGGAGGAATGTGCACAAAGGCGAAACAAGCCAACCCAAATAAAAGAAAAAAGAACAATCCGCTGCTCTTCATCCGTCGATAGTCGTTGAACTGGCGGGATATGTTTTTTTCCTATTACTCCTTTATTTCGTTCTTTTTCTTTTCCACTTCTATGTCGTTATATGTGTCCCTTTTCATTAATTCTATTCGGGTATGTGCGTCGATCTCCCGTTGCGGTATTCATTGAATTCGTCCGCAACAGGGCGTTATCGTCGAGGTCACCACATACATACATATCTGTTGGACGTCATCTTCCACCGATATATTCGTTTTATGAATTGAGGGGTTAATTAAGCATGTATTCAAATTTGACCATATTTTACACGTTGCGGATTATAAGTAGCATGCTTTGGTTATTATTATTTTTCTTTTTAAAATGGGATGTCCGCTTATAGTAATGCCAAAATAGAGTAGATTGTGCTTATACCATATCTGTCCAGTAATTTTATTTTCAACCAATTGTTCCAGAAAATTTTTGGATTCAATTTTCGACCAATCAAAATTAATCCTTTTATGTCACATGTATCAGGATATCCAATCAACATTTGATTATACTGATAACTACCCCGGAATGTTATCACTAGCGATAACACCCCGGCTGTCACCTGATTTAATGTCATATCGCTGCTTATGTAAAACTTGACAGTTTCAAATTTAATTTTCGAAATGTCACGATTTGGAGAACTAAATAGTGAAAATATAGATAAATTGGAAACAAATTCAGCAACTTCTGCAAGCTCATTTAGTTTCTCAAATTGTACTTTCAATAATTGTTCTTTTAATAAATAAATGTTAACCTTAATTTAAAAAGCCAAAAATTTTCTGACCAAATATCCCACGGACAGAGATAAATCCTCATAATTTTATTAGTTTCCTCGAGCACGTTTCTTTAGGTAACATCCCTCCGCCTACGGCGTCGGATGTTACCAAGCACTGTCCTAGGGATATTACTACTGATAATTTCCCTGAAAAGTTTTTGGATATCCAATATAACACTAGCTAATAATATTAAATTAATCTTAATTTGACCAACAATAAACACATTTTCGGCATATCAGAATTAACAAAGTTAGCGAAACGTGTCCCTCCTTAATTAAGTAGAAATTCCTCCGCAATGATTTAGTATTCAAACAAGCCAGGTTAGGTGAACGGTGAGTGAAGAGCGGCCGCCTAGGCAAACACACTGTTAAACAAGACCAAGGATCCGACCTTAGTCACCACAAGGAGATAAATTCAACACTAAATATAGTCCGACCATCTTTGAAATCTTTTATCGGTCTCCGGCGGGGCCGTGAATCACTTGACCGCAAAAAGAAAAAGGCGATTTCAACGACAGAGAATGGATGATTCGGTGAAAGAGAGGCTCGAGAAGACGGATAGAATGCAATTTTTTTTCTTCGCTAACGAATATCGATGCTTTCGTAAATACGCTGGAATTCTAGTAGAACAAAAAAAAATGAATAGCGTTTCCATTTGGTGATTTAGTTAAAGATGAGAGATTTCTCTTTTCTTGTTTTGTTTTATTGTTTTGAGAAAGACGGTCGTGTCTGAATTGTAAGTATTTTTTCTTATTTGAATATATAATAATAAATTATAATATTATAGTGCCAGTAAAAGAAAATATTCCATCAAATACGCTCAACAGTAATCGTTCCGGAGTTAGCGAACTTCTTGAAAAGGAGCCCTGAGAACCTGTATGAAAGTTCAATACATTTCAATAATTGCATAATGCACGACTACAAAGTTAGTGTAGCCAATAATACAATAGCAAGCAATAGTGTTCAATGGGTGAAAATTTCGTTAAAATGCATGTGTGGTTTTTTAGTAAAAAATATACATGTACTGGTAAATAATGTAGCTTCCGTTGTTATCTACCCTATTGTTTTTTTGTATGTTTTGCAAAATGTACTATAATACTATGATCTAAATAATATCGAAGGCTTCCACGGGTCCAGTTTCTATTAGGAGTGTTTCCGGGTGTAGATTGTGTCATGAATTGTGATATACAAAAATGTATCAGAAAATAACGAGACTGGTGCTACAACTTCTTCAGACGCAGAATTTTATAACAAAAAAAAATTAGACTTGAAAGCCTTATCTTTAAGTAGCCTTATCCGCAAGTAGGCTTTGATTGTTTGAGTGTTTGAGCGACATAGCAAATTTAAAAACAGTTGTGAATCCGTGAAAGATGAACCTCATCCTAGTCGAGCACAAACTGTGCAAACTGACACAAGAATTGCAGAAAATAACGACTTGACAGAAAATATTCGCCGGATTGACATAAAAATAAACTTTCTGACATTATTAATTCATCTAACGGTTCCACTCAAAAAATTATTTATGAAGATTTAGGGTACCGGAAGATTGCGGCAAGATGGATTCAAAAAGTGATGACCGATGATCAAAAAACGAATCGAGTGACATTTTGTCAGCAGTGAAAAGGCTACCGCAACGTAATCCTCAGTTTTTAAATATGTAGGTAATATGGTTACATGTGACGAAAGTTGGTTTTATCATTACGGTCCTGAATTGAAGTCTCAAAGTATGCAATAGAAGCAGAAAGTCAGCCCAAGACGGCACAAGGCCAAAACTATTAAAAGCGCTGGTAAAGTGATGTACCAGATTTTTTCTTTTTGATAACATTGCATCTAGTTAGAGGACATACAGTAACTGGGGAGTATTATTGCAATGTACTTTTAGAACCCTTACAGACAAAATTAAAGAGAAAACGGCCGCTTTATCAAGACTTTGGTTAGAAGCCACAACAATGTTCTGGTTCACATTTCAGCGAATTCCCAACGAATAATTGAAGAATTGGGGATAGAAATTATGGTTTAGACCCCAGGCTATGCAAACACCCAATTTAATAGGGTGGAGACTAAATTCTACAAAAGCATGCGGATTCTCTGGTGACCACATACAATAATTTTAGGAATTTATGTCTCCTGATAAATATGTATATGTCATGTATGTGACATATGTATATGTCAAGATGGTACTTAATGTGTTCCGTTTTGTAACGCTACCATAAATTTCTCCACCAGCTGTTATGATGGCATTCAAAGATTTCATAAGGTACCATAACATCAACTCATTATAGGAGAGTTAAAAGAAAGTGTTGAATCCAAGTTCTCCCCCCAGTCTCCATTTCCGCTTAATGTACGACTAAGTACATTAAGTAACTAAGTACAAATACTATGTAGTATATAAATAATGAATGCAATTCAACATTTTAGAATCTTATAGCTACAAAAAAACGTGATAACAAAGAAACCTATGCACCTAAAGTAATTAACTAAAACAAACGACAAATGACACACAATGAGACTAAAACTACATGACACATTACCAACATCGTATACTCTTTGTGGCATTGTGTGGACTACGCTTCGGCGAAAAAAAAATCCAAATTTCTTGAAGTTTTTTTTTGAAATCAGGGATTGACCTGGGGGATGGGAGGAAGGGGGATGTTTTCGGAGCGTCTTCTTCATCACATGCCACAAACTTCAATTGGAGATAAATCAGGACTGTTTGAAACCCATCCCAAAAGTGGCATCCCGTAGTCTTCTATCCATTTCAAAGCTTCAAGCTAGCACGTATGACACCCTGCGCCTTCCTGCTGGAAGACAAAATCTCTCCCTGATTTCAAGTGATTTTCCATAACCGGTAAAAAAGATTCTTCTAAAAATCTCTAAATATTCATATCATGACTGATGCAGGAAATTTTACTTTTCTTTTAAGACAGTCGGGATGGAATGCTTCGTGTTTTCTGCGGATAACACGACTTCTGTTGTCCCCAACACAAACTTTGAGTCTGGACTCATCACTCCACTCTATTGTATCCCATTGCTGGAGAGTCCAATTCTTGTGTTCTTTTGCCCATTGTATTTTAGTTTTCTTTTGCTGTAATGTCAAAAGTGGCTTTTCCTTTGCCTGACATGAAAATTCAAAGTTTAGTAAAGTTTGTTCACACATTTTTATTAATTTAACATACTTTGTAAGCTCCATATGCCTGTGTGTGGCCTTCTCTGTGATACGTGGCCCTAGAAATTTGTCTTCCAACGGCTTCACTCCAGAAGGCCCTCAACTCAAGATAACTTAAACGATGGTTTTTTTTCAATAATTTTTCTCTATGCTCGTCTATTAGCTTCAGTTATCTTACTTTTTTTCCTACATATCTAGCCCTTGGAGCTATTGAATTTGTAGTCTTATATATTTTGACTATGTATATTTCTGACACTGTAGCGAGTTAGTTCCAATAAATTTCTGATTTCAAATTAAGCAAATATCAATAATAGCCACCCGATGTATAAAATGCGCTTGACACTAACTGACAGTAGTTTCGGCGTTAGTTTTCAAAGCCACCTACTCATTTAAGATGACAACATCAACATAAGAGCAACTTGATGGCCGAGAAAAAATGCAAAATGTGTAATGTGTATTAGTAAGCATACTTCTTATTAAATTAGGCGATGAAGAGCTGGGGTATATTACGCCAAATACGACTCAAGTGGGGAGTGGAATGAGCTTTCGTTCTAAGGTTCGTTTCGCATTTGATGTCCGAATAACAGAAAAAAAAATCGAGTAATCGTTTCCAAACAACTAAGAGAAGCACTTCAGTACCGACATCACAGGCAGTCAATCGTAAGTTCTACAAAGGCGTTAGATAAATAGTTCATGAAAGATCTCGCAAAACCAACTAAGCAGACCTGTGGTGAGACAATTCATTGTTTTTTCAACGTAACAGTGCGATCGCGTACCTTAGATACTGATAGTTTTGTGGCAAATATCAGATGATCCTTATTCGCCGGAATTGAACTTAACACTAAAATACCGTTATTTCCAGATCATTGATTATATTAAAGTAAATTTATTTACAGTGCAGAAAATTTCAAATTACTGTATAGATCAGTATTTTGATTTTCGGGCTCAAAGAGCTTTTGCGACAAAGGAGTGGACATAGGACAGCCCTCGCCCGGAGATATTTGGAGGTGATACTCGAAAAATGGTGTCTGAAGATGAGTCCGGTTCGGACGGATTCGGATACGGAAGTTCGATAATTTATACTGAATATAATTTTTACAATTCTATGTAACTTTTCGAAGATTTGGCACAAACGTTAAGTTTTCAAGTGAAGTAATAAATGTCATTATGTGAGAGTGGCTAAAGGACCATTCTTATATCTCTAGTAATATCGCGAATTACATTTGAGTAAATACCACCAACGATATTCCGGTTTATTTCTACATCATGACATTACATACAACTACCTGCGGTATTGATATAACTGGAACCACATACATTGTCGTTAAAACTATTTCAATTAGACGATCATTATTGAAAGTTATTATTAAGCTATAACGCGTTAGCCGGCTGTTAGTAAAACACAAGTCGGTCAGTACTTGTTTCCAGTTTCAGCTTAGGTATATCTCACCATTATATGCATATGTTCGCTTCGTGATATTGCAGACTAATGTGGTTTAGTGAGTATATTAATTGCAGTAAAATTACTCTGGCCGAGCTGATAATAAGTTCACATATTGACGAACAGTTTCCTATTATTGTTTGAAATTCTGTCAGGATTATATCCGAGTACGTATTTAATATTCAACACGAGCTATTAACTAGTTGCCAAGAGGTACTTGTACGATTGTATTGATTCACAAAAGAAAATAGATTTAAAATTCATCACACTCTATTCCACTATTTAGTCTCGCATTCCAGCAAATTCTAATAAAATAAAATCCAGTTCTCTGAATTTCTGTATTTTCCAAACCATAATCGATTATCTTCCGCTTCTATTTCACATTTAAACATAGCAAAAACAAGCGTAGCTGTACATATAGAAGATATAAAGGGATTCGCCGTTCATCCGCGACAAAAATTCATTCGCCTTTTAACAAACCGATCATACACTTCCGCCAGTTCCACATCTCTTTGTTTCAAACGTTCTTAGCATTCGCTTCTGCCGACAATAAATCCAAATGCCGGAAATTTGGTAATAAATTTGCCGTGTCAACTGCGCGCTTATTCATTCATCTTACAACATCTAAATGCATCGCTGATGTCATCTCTTGCGGTGTTGCCGCGGCGTACCGACGATAGGACGTCGTCAACAGAGGATGGGTCTACACCAACGTCGTCAAGGACGAGTTCGCTGCCTGAATGGAATATTCGGCAATTATTTAGAAATTACGGTCATTGTTTCTGCTCACTGTTGGCTCGGCTTTCGCTCGAGGAAGGTTCAAGCGTAGGTTAGATAATTCGATTGCGTTAAAGAGATTGTGTCCGGTGCCTGTGGCGATGGTGTTGTACTAGATAGAAAGGGATCAGGAATTCGCTTTAATATTGTATACTGATTGTATTGTTCTAACCATTGTTCAAAATATATTTTTAAATACTATCCATGATAATATGTAGTTAGTGACCTATATTGAATCAAAAATTAATTGGAAGCTACTCTGAGAAGCTAAGATTGAATTTAGGCTAGAACGATTTGAAATATGATAAGTGGCCCATTATTAAAATAGGAGTATTAATAACTGGCTTAGCTGAAATTCAACATTTTGAATGTTGATCAAGGCTGTCTTAGGTTTTTTTTACATTAGTCCATAGTTTACCAAAATAATTAAAAAGCTGCAAAGAAAACGAAAGAAACTCGGTTTTTTTGTCTTTCTTTTCAGAAATTCGAATTTATTTTAGTTTTTCTACATTGTTCTAGTGGTTCTGAACATCGTTTCAATCTTTGTTCCAAAAGTTTAGTCTTCTATCATATTTACTTCATAAAAGTTTGAGAAAGTCATTATTGAGTTTTGCTGTAGGTTTTTAACATAAGTATACATGATAGAAGTTTCGAATTGTGGAACAATATAAAACATTGAGAACCACTGGAGCCAATTTCAAAAGCAGAAGAGAGGTTAACTTAACGTTCTTTTTCTTAATTCTTGTTAGAGTTTTTTGTATGCAATGGCTAATCCCCATTTAGGGAATATGTATTGGTAGAGATTGCCAACTTTGTTTTAAGCATGTAGAGATATATAGAGTGAAGTTGTAGTTGCTGTTATTGTGTGTCTGTGTACA
>SMLS01066445.1:0-14007 GCA_004785975.1 Popillia japonica
AAGTCAGAATCACGAAGGCAGGAATATTTAAGGTCTAGAACGATCGTGGCTAGAGTCAATACTTGGCATTTTTCCTAAAAAGTTTCCGCAGGCCTGATGCATAATGACATAAAACCAACTCTACTGCTTTCAGGTTTGGCGCTATAGGTACACGTTTAGATTTGTATACATATACACACAGGTGTGGGCATATTAGGCAGTGTCTGTTTATCTATATACCATATAGGTTACGTTAGTTTTTTTATATAATATCAGAAAAAAAAAAGTCAAATGTATTTGGAGGAAATAAAAAAAGCTCAAGGCTTGAAAATATTTCCTCTATTCATTTTGGCTACATTTTTGACTAAATTCAATAAAATAGATGCGTTTAGTACTGCATTATCGAGAACAATTTCATCTTTTTTTGAAAAGAAGGAGATTTCACCATTAAGAGCAGAAGGTGGTACTGGTTTTTTCTTTCGTAGCGTCTCACAGTACGTTTATGTTCACTTAGAACTTATAGAGGAGAACTAGTTATCTACTGAGATGTTTCTATTTGTTCCATGAATGGGTTTTGAAAGTTTTCTTACATAACGTGAAGGAACTGATTTCTGAGTCTCTGCTGCTACTCCTCCTATATATGGAATAGCATCTGTAGGTGTCTTGTTCTCGCATCATTCCTCATATCAACTTTGATAACGTATTTTTCGGGAATAGACTATTCATACGCAATTTATCATTTTTTCGTAGTACTGCTCGAGTTTCTTTATTGTCGAATCGTATGTACATATAAGGAAGTTAAAAATTTAAACTGTCTCTGAAAGATTTTTGCCCTGAATAAAGACATCCTAAACTTGTTGAACCATAGTTCATCAATGTTAACATGAGACAATTTTATTGCTCCACACAGAAATAGCAATGTAATCGAACCACGAATTTCTATCACATTTGTGTTCTTTTTTTATTGGTGTGAATAAGAATTGCATCTATTATTTCTTTATCTAATGAATGAGACCATGCTTCTACTGAACATTTTATATTACGTGGCTTCACTTTTGGCCCTGGCATAAATTTCTTTCTGGCACTTGGATACTTCCATTTGTAGCCATGTTTACCTTTTATTTCTGATAATCTGCTTGAAATTGGCTGTTCCACCTCTTTTTCTTCTTCCATATATTCAGCACTTTCATCTCTTTCTGAATTTTCTAGTCCTTTTACACTATCTTTAGCTTTATCGGTATCTGCTCCGCTATAAATATTTTTTTGATGTTCATCTAAGATATATTACCATTTTGGCTGGAAATTGAGCTACTTCATAAAAATTCTGAAATAATAACAAATAGTTACCACCACTGTTCAACAAAGAATCCTTACTTAGAGATCGCAGTCAATGTAGTCATCAATATCTGAGATGACAGTTGACGAATGTGTGGTTCCATCTGCCGGCATATGTAAACACTACTCAAAACAAAACTTTACTTTGCATTGTATTCTTACATTCCCTCTTTTTAAAGTACACACTGTCATTCTATGTTGTAGACGCATTACTTATATACGTACATACATATCTTTGCAGATATGCATCATGTGCAACTGATAGTCGATAAACTGCATCTGACGCATATCCTGTAGAAGACACCTTTAACAGTATTCGCGGGTAAATGTTAAGAAAGATATCATTTCAAAATCCTTCGAAGCTTGCATTTTTCGCCTTTCGCGTTCCTTACATATGGAGTTACTGTGATTTTCTGTTCTGACTCACTTCTTTAACTGACAAAATTGAAGTTGCTTTGTATTTGTTTTACATACAACATTTGCATTTTTTTATACTATTATTTTACTTTAGAGTTTCTGTTTGTATTGCATATGTATTGCACTGCTATGTCGTGGACAAAACCTGGAAACTCATAATGTACGACATTGCAATATGACTATTTTCCAATGATTTAATACTGCCAGCCATTGCGCTATCATTGTGTACCTATCCTATTCAAAATATTTAAAGTGCAGTTGTAGTAATTTATGCATATTTAATCTTCTGTTACGATATTGCCTAGGAAAAAAAAGGGAAGAAACGAAGTGAATTAAAAATCCTTAACGAACATGATAGCGCTGGAGGATTTACATCTACATATTTTCTTATTATATTAGTATACACGTATTTGCGCTGACTCCTGTTGTAGCTAATTTGCAAATAACAAAATATTGTGACTTAAGTCTCTGCACACCATATTTTAAAGTACAAGGTGCTTATTTCATAATGTCCACATATGTACTTGCATCCACAAGTACTGGACCTTTTTGAAAATATTTTTCCGCACCCACTAACACTACATATAAGATTCATCAAGAAGCCACACTTCCAATCCAAGCCCCAAATGTATGTTTGTTTCACAACATAGATATGAATCACCATGTATAAATCAAAATGGCTACGTATTTGGTATCGATACAAGCCGTATAAAGAGCCGTATAAAGAGCCAACAAGTGCCCACTAGGCAATTCTTTCAGCGATTCGCTTATTCCCTCCAATGACTATAAAATCTTATAAATCTGCGGAAAGGTACCTACCAGGGATATGTGCAGCAGAGAATATCCATATTGCTATGGATTTTTCCAAGCACGAACCTTGTAGTTGGGAATGTTTTGGACGCGTAATTTTGATGCGCGAATACTTTGGAGCGGAGCTGTAGGCACAAGAAACTGCATGAGATGGACGCATGGGAAAAGAAGGATGGAAGATATTAAGTTTAATTTGTTATATCAAATACGATGATTGGCATCGACTGAAATTGTAATTTTAGTTTGACATGTTTGGAAAATTTTGCAGAATATGATTGTTGATTTTCTGTGGTTGTTATAATTAAGGTATTTTTACGAATATTGTGCGAATTTAAATATTTTTAGCTGTTTTGGAGGAATATTGTTATATCTAAGCGTAAGATTTTGAGTAGACACGAAAAAATTGTATCTCGACATATGTTGAATGTTAGATTTAGGACAGAGCATTTTTAGATTTTGTAAAAGTTACACGCATTTTCAGGATGATTTAATTGTTATAAAGTTTGTGTTTTAATTATTTGATTCAGTTTATTTGTTATGTAAATGTTTGTGTTCTGAGTTAAGTGAATTCACTTACTACAAGATAAGTATTGATTGATTTGATTAATTTTGATATTTTTCTCGCTTTATAATCTTTTTCTTTCTTGATAAAAAAGAATTCTGTATGTTTAATTAGCGTTAAGAGATATTAATAAGATAAAAGTGATTTTGTAGAGTTTGTTCTAGCTGGTAAGTTTCGCGTTGTTATTAAATATAATTTTGTGGTTATTAAGTCAATTTGTGTTTTTTTTTTTGTTGAGCTTTTAGCTTTTTAATGTTAGGTTTAGCTTTGTTCGCATAAAGTCAATTAGAGTTTTTTTTCTATGTTTCTTGTCATTTGGGAAACATTTTTTCTCTACAAATTTTTGCTGTTAATTTGATGCCTTGGTATTTAGTTTCAGTCATTTTGAATTTTTTTTCTTTTTCGTGAATAAATATATTAAACAAAATATGCTGTTTGTATTCACTGTCGCTGAGCGTAAGATTTAGACATTTTGTTCGGTTGGCAGAAGCACCACGATTTCGGAAGCCACGTAGGTGAGGGAAGAAACCTGAGAGAAACGCTCTTGAAGACTGAGCAAACCCGTTTATACTTTGGAACCTCCATCAAACAGAACCATAGCAATATGTACTTTTTGATGCACTTACAAGAAAACGTCGGTGCAGTTTGGATGGTTTTTTTAGAAGCTTTTTCCTGTCAGATGGATACTTAGAGATAATGACTGTTCGGTTGCCAGTACTGTAACGTTTATATATATGAAAAGATTGCAATCTTTATTTTTGGTTGATGATTCCATTTCCATAATTCATAATCCAAATTATAGATTTTGTATTGATTGATTACATAACTGATATAAAATGAATTCATCAAATTAAAGTGTTACCAAAACTATTATTTAGAAGCGATCCACCATTAAAGGCTTGTTGGAAATGTGAGCTGTTATAGGAAAATTCAATTAGTAAGCTAATGCAATGCAGACGCTTTGAAGTATTAATTAGATTGATTCACTCTTTGGCCGATACAATAACAGCAAATAGCGATAGATTATATGGAATTATTCATATATCATTTACATATTACAGAAATTAAAATTAATGATGTGGTCGGTTATCCGTTTGCTCATTGATTTAAGCATTCCTCCCTAAATATATTAAAAAGTTATATGCAGAAAAAAATATTTTTTACGGCGACAAACGATTCCTGATACATTAAGAAAAGCAGGAATGATATAGATGAACAGACTATATACTACGCGATTGATATACATACCTACACGTGTGCGTACGCTTTATATACCTGCATACCTTAACGCTTTTTCTTGGATAACAAAAGTAGGGATGGCAAGGTATTTTTGGCGATGGAAGAAAATAAGAGAACATATCAATTCAGTGGAGCAGGGGCACAATATACCCACTTATTTCCGCCGCATTACTTTAATGTCAACGATGCTATCTTGAGTCTCCGCGTCGCGATAGCCTGCTCATTACGAGTTACAAATTACCATAGAACCTACCCCGTCAAAGTTTGGATCAGTGTTATGTATCAGGTCACGAACGTGTTCTAACCTTTATTGACATATGAAAACTTTTCTAATTAGATATTTCGTAGTATCAACCGCATGCATTTGGTATTCAAATCTTGGCGGAGTTCTAGAATTTTTTGTTTAATCGTTGTTCGCTTAGAACTTCTTAATTTGAGCTATTATAATAGTTGAGGTGAAACGGTTGACGACAAGTGTGCAGATGGTTTACACTTTACGATTCCTTTATTGCATCAAATGTATGTACTTATTATGTGTATTAGTTTAAGAAGACAAAAAATGTACCTACTAGACATGTTTACAATGACAATCTCGGTACAGCATTAATATTTAAAATCAAAGTAATTGATGGTTGATGTGAAATATACATGACAGGATTACATTAGACAAAATAGCATTAAAATTGCACTACCATATGCAAAATAAATCCGTATAAAGCAAGCTTAATTGGATCAACAAAATATCGCAACGCAATATGGTATCGACGCTAAAATCCATGCCGAAAGGATGTACAAATTGATTGAAATAGCTACTAGTACATTTTAAAGAAATCTATGCAAATAAGGGTAGAAATATTTCTATTAGATATATTTCTGTAGTCAAAAGTTGAAAAGGCATTGTTAATGTAGACACATTTCCGCAACGCAAAAATAAAATTGTTTACATCTTGGCATGCTTGTGTTAACGGGATTCTCTTTGACGTGATGGTTAGCACGGATTTCCGTGATTGCAATGTAGTTTCATGTTAGGTGTTCCAAACTTTCATATATCGCTCTGCAGAACCTGCAGTCGCTATTGTGTTTCAGAACCATACTTGCCATGTGTTTCCCAAAGTGACAATGTTCGGTCTGGAAACCTGCGAGGACACGTAATCTATATCTGCTTAGTTCACCAATGGAATTTGTTCTTTGCTTGTTGAAATTTCCAATGGATGCTCTAAGATGTCCCTCTTTATAGTTGCATTCTTTATTGTGGGTACTCATCGCTATGCTATAGAACAGCTTCTGTCCCACAAAAGTTTTGGCAGCCTTCTTTGATAATACATAGGTTAGCTTCCTCGTTGCAGCTGATTCCAGTATGTGCAATTGGTATACTAGTTGCACACATTGGAAGTAGTGTTAGCCAGCATAGTGCAACTCTATTTTCTTTGCATATATTACTTAATCTTGCACGACATTTCTAAGCTAATTTTGTCCTGATGCACATGAAATTCCGCCGTTTCTTTACATGTGAACAGTTGTTTTCCTATTTTCGTTATGGTTTTGCTGTTGGCATACGAGTATAAACTTGGTCAAAATGGTGCACGCAAAATAAACGTGGTGTTTGGGGAGAATACCGTTGATGATCGAAAAGTGCAGCGTTGGTTTGAAAACTTCTGATCTAGTGATTTTTCATTAACACAAAACACAAAACGTTTGTCTGAAACTATAACTTAAAGGCTTTGGTGGAAACAAATCCAACCGTATCCACAAGGAAACTAACTGCCAAATTGGAGGCTAACCATTCAAGAACATTGGGACACCTGCCTGAAATTTGGGAAGGTGACGAAAATGATCAAGAGGGTACTGCACGAGCTAATAGAGTGGCATAAGCTGAAGCTGGTTCTTTATAACAATAAGAATCTGTGTGCTTGTTGGCTGGATCTGAATGAGGCTTGTTTTATACAGCAAAGCCATCACTTCATCCACGGAAAATTTTGATAACCGTTTGGTGGAATATCCAAAAAATTAAACATTCTATGTCCATCGCTTGGGAATAGCCAACATCCAGCTTTTTTAGCAGATCTTTCGCTAACTGATTTTCATTTTCTTTTAACATTTAGAACAGTTTTAATGAGGCAAACAGTATGACGATAAAAGAAAGAAAAGAAGTTCTTCAAGACAGCCGCCTATGCAGTAAAATTTAATTGGGAAAGGTGTATTGAAACAAATTGCCGTATGTTTTGACCATTTCGTCGTTCGGTATTCTCAAAGTCGGCTAGAATGCAGCTTGAGCTGACCAGATGTTGGTGCCCTCCAGTCTCCTGCCTAGTTGGTCTAGCAATTGTCGGATGGCACACCCAGTCCACCAGTATCTGTAGAGGAGTGAGGTCTAGGACGATTTTCAGGACCGCGGTGTGAAGTTGGCCCATAGCTTTGGTGATGCAAACGCATGCTAGCTGTTACAGTTTGCCCAACATATGCCTTGCTGTGACTTGTATAATCTTTAGGACCTACATTATAGTTTCTTATATTACCATAGCTCTTACTGTATTGATCTATGGCCATCGTAATATGGTGGTGTTAAAGGTTCAAGTTTTATCTGCTAGGTTTCGACATATATATAATTAATGCTATTGTTGCCTAATTTCCTGTCAATTCAATATGCTTCTTCCACAGAAGTTTTTTGTGAAGA
Source organism: Popillia japonica (assembly GCA_004785975.1). NCBI lineage: Eukaryota > Metazoa > Arthropoda > Insecta > Coleoptera > Scarabaeidae > Popillia > Popillia japonica. Next base: position 7,017 of record SMLS01066445.1, read on the forward strand.
GTTATTTGTAGATATTGGATTCTGATTTAGATCCGATCACTGTTACATCCAGGCGTAAACCCCTAGTAAAAGGTACACTCGTAGTTTTTACGTTTCTGTGAGTTCACGGTCAGCTCCATTAATTGACACCATTTATTAGTGGTCTTAGGCTCCTTTGTATCAGGTCACAGACGATTACCTTAAACTTGTCTTTTGATTTTATAACAATATATTGCATTAAACATAAGAAATTATCAGCTGCAGACTGTCACTCATTCTAGGCTTGGAAGCCTGAAATGATTGCACTGATTGTTACACTTGCATTTATGTTCAGATTGACAATACTTGCGTGTATTATTTTCAATCAGTCATTTTTTATTTGATCTCCAAATTTGCCTTATATGTTTGAGTATTATGTTATATATTTTATGTATAGAATTTTCTTATTTGAATATAGTATCTTTACTTGAGACTCTGTTAACTATGAATTGTTCCTACTCCCATACCATGTCAACCTAGCGTATGGATTCCATTTCGAAGACGAGCCTTTGTTGAGTAGTGTAATGTTACCGTAGAATTTAGTGCGAATTTGTCGTATCAATTCCAATAACACTTAAAATAATAATTCTCTAATTTCACTAACTCCAAAACTCGATAGGCGTCTCTATTTTACTCCGATGTAATATAACATAAGTCTTGTGTTTCACTTTTGATATACGTCTAGGTTTACCTCATACACACAGTTAGACGTTCATACATACATCGGTAGGTTATATATTCGACCCGCTGAAATAACTTATGCAGAAGAATCGAATATATACACCGGTTCGCGATTCGTGTATAAAGTTTAACGTGCTCCTGTAGTATTCGAAATATGTTTTGTATAACATATGACCCACGCTCGGTTGTAAGTAGGATATCCACGAGCGAAATATGTGTTTAATACCGTTTAATATTTTTAGAAAATCCAAGCCTCGTCTATATATCATCAAGGCTCACGGCAAAATTTTCATATTATAAACCAACTTACGATCACGTATTCGGGTAAAATCCATAAATGCAGAAATTTACTACCGACACTGAGAAATGCACCAATTTCGCAAACTTTACTCTGTAGATATAAAACGTCTGTTTGTAATACTCTTAACTTTCGCGGTCGGGATTGCAAAACCAGGACTTTACCACTCAGTGAAAAAGTAAATTTTAACAAAGTTTATATTTGACTTTGCTTCGCTATGAGTGTCATATTTTTCAGACAGTTTGCCAATCTAAGTTTCTGATCATAAGATAAACGCTATTCCGTAGGTAATTGCAACCATTTTCGCTCCAACTTCGTAAGTATGATAAACGGTTACCTTTAATTTTATTAAATATTTGCGACGAATTTGTATCCTATTTGTTGTAGCCCAACACTGTTGCTTATATTAATTAGTATATGATAGCTCAAGCAGTTGTCGTTAAATTACTGAAGTCAATAATTGAGGAGAATTGGTGTTTTTTACTTTTTTATAGTTATAAGTTCCCTGGTTATTAGTATTCTGGTCTTTCAACACGATGCCATAAGTCTATTGAAAAAGTTTTGGTAAGTCGTACAACAATTTTTTATAATTAAGGAAGGTTATGTTTTTAGACTATGGCAGAGCATATTTCATAATCAGTTAAATCAACCTTTGGTCATACCATCTACCATACCATACTAGAACATTACTCGGTAGCATTTAGACTAATAGAGGCTTCATTCCTTATATATTGATTTTGGTGCCTGCATCTTCAGTTCCTTAAATAGCTTCTTGCCCTACTCAAGTACTTATTAATTTACCTGTAGGACGCAATACACAGTATCACTCTTGTTTTGATGGACGTGAGCATGCTTTGGCGCAGACAAAACATGAAGACGAATCCGTATTTTGAGGAGAGGTGTATCTCAACGCTCGCACAGAATTAGTCTCTATACTTGTGCGGTCTATGCATGCAGAATAAATATCGTATTTCAACATGTCATGCCATTTGCTGCTTGTGTAGTTCCGATTTTTTTAATAATACCGCCATGTAGCTAGACAAGTTACTGATCACTTGCTTGCTGGTGATATTGCATACATGGAATGGCCACTGTTCAGATCTGACTTGATGCCAATTGATCATTTATGGGACCACGTAAAATAAAAAGTCCAACCTGCCAACCACAATCAATTGGTGAATGCAGTAATTGAAGAATGGACGAATATTCCACGAGATTCGATAAAAAATTTAATTGGTAGCATACCAAGGCGTGTGATTGCAGTAATTGGGGGTAGATGAGGACATAGAAGGTACTAATGTGTCATTCAATACCTTCTTTCTTGACATACAATTTCAGTTCTGGCATTTACAACCAAGTTCTCGGGATTCAGTATTTCTAACGGTCACTTTACTCTGTGTATTTTCCAATTTTACTGTTGGTTAGACCATTTGTTACCTACTGTACGGTACGAGGTTTTAAATACCCTTGACACATTGCTTTTCGATCGGCTCTTATTCAGTTCTACAATTAGTCAACACCGTTTGATTAAAGAACCGGTACCTGCTGCCATTTCAGCATATAGACGCTTCGAAACCCCTTGCCTTCAAGCGAGCTAAGTATGCTATATTTCTTTTACTTACTCTAATATATCATTTGTTTAACATACTCAATTTACTTGCTGTAACTGATAATATTTTTATTGTAACTGCCAGCAACTTTAACGTTAAGTTCATCTAATTCTAACGACAACGATATTGTTTCATTATTATTATCATCCATTAACATATTAATTGCGTCAATTTACATCTGTGTGTTGAATCATCCGACCATCTTTTTTTTTAAGTAATTAATAAAGTTACTGTACGTATTTCTACAATTGTTTATTTATTTTTTTGTGTTTTTTTTCTTTAACTCTAATTCCGACTCCAGGATCGGTGCCTCATATATGTTTACCGTTTTTTTTTGCTCGGTTTAATACGTTGCGTCCTCCCAAGCACCGTAACAATTAACGCCCACAACGTGGAGCATTTTTTGTTTCATTTAGGTCAAGCGTGATCAGCGAGCACACAGCTAGCCATGGTGAACACAACATCCAATTCATCATTGGAGTCCGATTCCGGATCGTAGAATCCGGTGGCGCCCGAATTCGATGTGGCGACCTTCGCCAAACAATTTAAGCCATTCTGTACAGCAATGACCACAACAACTACACAACCGCCAACTGCCTGAGTCACTGTCGCGAACCCCCACAGATAATCCCATAGACCGCTGCCGTTCTCTGCAGCAGTTCAAGCATTGACTACAGTGGTACGCAGTCCAAGGAATCACTAATCGTGGACGGTATGCAAAAAGTCCGAAAGCTCAATTGCGGCGTTGTAGTGTATGCATAGTAACAGGTCTACCTTCTTCTCCAAACCATTGGTCAGCTATTTGACGCGTTGTAGCAAAACGGCCTGGTAGAGCTAGTTGTCTGAAGCATCTATCTTGACGCTCTGTGGTATGCCTCGGTTGACCAGGTGACCTTTTTCGTGTTCCTCTACCTTCTTCTGTTAACACACGCATTACCGTACTTGCAGTACAATTAACAGAGCGACCAATTTGAGTCAACATCTCGATAGGCAACAATTCTACTTATGTATGTAAACTAACACAGTGATAGTTTTGACATCATTTTGATACAAAAAAATCAAGTTGAATAAATTACTCCTTCTGGATGTAACACTTCTGTCACTGATTATACATATTCTATTAGTGTGTATGAATATAGGTTTATTTTATGTTAATGTTTAGTCTCATTATCGTTATTAACTGACCAGAAAATAAAATTCGACAACTTCAACTTTAAAATAAAATAGAACTAATAGGAGCTATCTACCTACTGACAATGTTTTAGCTATCCCCTGTGCATAATAGGCCGCTTTCGATTCACAAATATTCGTATTTTGTAGGATGCACTACAGTTATCTATCATATAACAAAACCCTGAAGAGCACGATATAGTTCTCCTCGTCAATTTATACATCACAATTTCACAAACATGACGTTAGGGGTAAGTCCCAAAAGACGAAACGCTCCACAAAACACGTAAATATATCCCTCAGCTTGCCTTCGCCCTTTACAAGGGCCTAAATGATTGCTGTCATAAATTCCGTAAAATTTTAATATATCTATGAAAATACAAATTGTTATGTACGACGATGAGGGAACCGACATATAAGGAGTGAGTATGTGAATGTGTCGCTCTTGCCAATTTGAAAGGCCCGAGCTCTTTTATAATACCGTACATTGCTGCGCAAATACAGCAATGAATATTTTACACATAAAATATGAATATATGCTGATAGGGCAATAGTAAAAGCAATGACATAGCGAAATTGTCCAATATCGTCGTTGATCTTATTCGGAACATACATACATATATTTCTTTGTATAATCCTGGCAGAACTATATTGGCTGGATATTTTATACTGGGATTCTAGCGTTGCGTGTAAAAGTAAAAGATAAATCAGCTAGTCATAGAGCGTACAATAGGTACACTTATAAATACAAACAAGATCCATGTGTTATACAAGTGTGGTAATTTTCGTTGGAAGTACATATTTATAAAACAAAAGTTTGAAACTGATGACATATTGCCCCACATAAATAATACAACAGTACAGCCTTAAAATTTTACTTCAACATAATTTCATTTATTGTTGCTTAACTAAACGCGTTAGTAGCTACGAAAATCAGCAATTACAGTGTTTCTCAGCTTCACTAGTTCAGAAGACTATGCGACTCTAATCGGTGTGTAATTCTGATATTGGTTGGTATGAATATATTTGTATGACTGTGTTACTAGATTGTGCTGTGTTGTGCAACGTTCAAATTGTTATTAATTCCAATTCAAACTTTTTAACACTTCTCCGTAACCCTGTCCAGATTCGAGCAGTTGAGGAATTACATATAGGTAGTGAGCACTTCAATAGCTCGTGTTTAGCAGTATATCCAGCACCTCCACCAAATTTTAAACACCACTTTAACAAATTATTAGGTGTGTTACGTATAGTATCATCAGGATATATGTATGTCTAAAATGTTTGTTTCTAAAGCACGCGAAGAAAATTATATATATATAGGCTTTGAAGTGTAATTTTACTATTATTTCAAAACCTTGGCGAGGTTTGAGGTTGATGTACACAGGTTTGCCGTGATTAAATCGAGGAAACCCTATGCATTCTTTTGTCCCCTTTCTGATCCTTTTTATATCTTATCTAAAATCAAATGTTATAGTTTGTAGTATTTTACACTGAGACGTAATGCGTCAAAAAAACTCAACTGAAACTATGTGGCAAACTAAATCCTCAGGGATTGGATGCCAGCTTCCTCAGTGACCGTTCACGAGTGCACTGGGTGACCTCTGAATAACGTAATGATAATGGCACATTCACCCGCTCTCAATGAAAACAACACTATATAATATGTACAAAAATCACAATAAATTTATTCCAAATAAAACTACACAGTATTCGGTTTTACATCCTAATTATTACATTTATATAATTTAAACAACTTAGCTAATTAATCTAGTTTCAATTAAAAAAGTTATCAAACAATAGAAATATTCTTAAATTTAATTTAATTTAGTTAAATTTAGTTAACTACTACCGCCGTCTGTAATAAAATTTTTTGTTCAAATACCCACATCGAAATCTAATTTATCGACCGGTCTACCAAGCGTCGTAAAACAAAATCGGCATTGTAACTTTTAATTATTTATATGGTGAGTATTTAGTTTTATGTTTCCCAAATCATAAAAAAAATATTACACACCGTGTGGAAGAGATATATCGCTGTTGATAACCCAAACAAAGGTAAAATTAACGGGACCAAAAAGGATAAAAAAACCTTAAATAACTTCAAAACCTCTACCTGCTACCGGGAATATTGCGGCCTTGGAATAGGTAAGGAACTCGGAATCGGAACAAGGGTTCGATTTGAAAATCCTAGAAATCAGAATGCATGCGACAATAGAATACACATATTAAAATCAAATTTAAATCTGTTATACAAATCTAGCTGCAATTTTGGTGTCGTTTTGCGAAAAATACAACCAACAACCTGCCTCTATGGAACCAAGAAACATACTTGATACTCATAGATAAGTAATACTTGGTAATACTAATACTTATAGATGTCAACGTCCCATATTGCAGATGTCGACACAAAGCAAAGATACAAACCTGTAGATGTCAGCGTTCGCAGCGTTAGTCCATCGGTACTAATTCGATTGCGCGGGAAAATTGATTGTAATACTCTTCAAGAATTTGAGAAGTTCAAAAAAATTATATTTTCTTTTGACATTTATTGCGCTTGCGACTAATTTGCATTCAAGTTGCATAGTAGTTTAAATTGTATTCCAAAAATAAACCGCAATTATCTATCTTTAAAATTAAGAAAAACGTAGTAGGTAATATGAATTTGGTAGTTGGAACAAAATAACTATAATTGACTTAAAATAGATCCAAATTGTATTTATACTTCCGTTATTGTCATAATACCATGAAAATTGTAATACCTAAAGAAATTTCAAAAGAAAACATATTTTGTAACATTTATTTTCTTTTTTTTGTGTAATACATAATAACTATGTGCTAGTTTTTTCTAAATTAATTGTAAGGAGACTTTGATACTGAGGCAGTTTACAATATGGGGAGAAATATGTGTCGTAAATAAACTTCTTAGCTCGGAGTTTTTACAATTCTATTCCAAATAACTTTGGGTTATTATAATCTTCTCCAACCATATCAAAAGCATCTGCAGATCAAATTTATTTCAAAGCAATTAAGATGACGTCGCATTTATTCTGGCGGCAAGTTTTTCGGGTGTATCCTTGTGGACGTGTAGCTTTTGATTTTTTTATATACATAACGGAGAGAGTTAAGAATGCAAGGTACAGATTTGCAGACATAATTTCAATTACGACCTATTTTTTTATGAATACATATGTCTATAAAAATATATACCAAA
>SMLS01066446.1:0-24320 GCA_004785975.1 Popillia japonica
TGTCACAGTTATATTGTCTGTAATTAATAGCTGTTTGCGCTTCAATTATCACAATATCTCTTATAACTTCTAACTGGACTTGCAACAACAAAAGCTGATACCAAATTTTGCTCATTTTCTCAATGAGGTTAAACTAGGTCGTTCTTGACTATTCTGGAATGAATAATTTTTGTATATTACATAGTTAAAGTGTAGGTATTTTTTCAAAGGAGCAGTGGATTGTAAGATTTATTGACATTTTTAAGAAAAGCATGGAAGACAGTAGAAGAGAAATAATTCCATAGGGCCAGGTCGATCACCAGATTTATGTATTATATTATTATACAAGATACGACTAAAATAAGCAGAATATTCATAAAGAACTTTAAGAAAAATGAGTGTGTATTAATGGTGAAACTATATTTATGTATTTATTTATTTAACAAACAGAAAAGGTTACACAACACGATACTAGATCCCAATGACAGTGTAACGCAATACATAATCAAAAACAAAATTATCCTGAGAGAGAAACAGGCGAGCCGATACACAGGGTACGAAAATTTTGAAAACAAAATTACAAAAGTAAATGCACAAAAATCAATAACATAACTTAAGCACTATGGTACGTTGGTAACTATACATTTAGCTAACTTCACAGCTGACAAGAAACCAATACAGAAAATATCTATGGAGGAGAAATTGTTTACATAATTTTTACAAATTCTGATTATTAACGATTTTATACAAAAATATAAAATCTGAAACAGACCTTTGGCTAAGAGAATTCAAATTGTAAATACGTAAACAATCCACATATGTACTAGAAGTTCTTTGCGGATTGAATTTAAAATTCAAATATTTTACGAATTTTTTTTGAATTCTTTCTATATGGTTGATATAAGTAGCATAGCAAGGATTCCAAACTACACAGCAGTAGGTACTCCACACTAGAGCGCACTAAAGTGTAATATAGACATAACATTGTTTTCATATGTTTGAAGTCACGAGCAATGCGAAATAGAAATCCTAGTGCTCTAAAGCTCTTCTGGACAATGTAATCCACATGCTCATCAAATAACAATTTGCTATCAATGTCGACACCCAAGTCCCTCACACAGTGTACCTTCTCCAATACATGCGCACCAAACTGGTATGGATAATTCATAACACTGAAGTTACGTGTAAATGTGATTGCCTGGCACTTATTAACATTTAAAAAAAGACGATTACGTTGGCAATATCTGTACAAGTTATTTAAATCGCTCTGCAACCGGGCAGAATCTTCAAGTGATGTTACGCGTGATAGTATAGTAACATATAAGGCTATAGGTGTGTCAAATGACAGTGTTTCATTTAACGTAGGTAATTAGGATTTCTATTGCTTAAACTTAATATAGCGCTATAGCTGATTTTTTATTACGAGGACCAAATGATAAAATCCGCTTTAGGTACATACTTTAGGCATTAAACTGACAGCGATTTTGGCGGTAAATTTAAATGATGTATTAGAATCAAATAAGATATTTACGGTAAGAGCTGATTGGCGTTTTCCATTGGTAGAACGTAAGATTACCCAAAATCTTAAACAAACTGATCCCCGTTACGAAAATGTGGTCTTCAGATATACGAGTAGGTATATTCCATTTTAGATGCTAACGAGTTGTTTAGCTTGCGGTCAATACACTAATGAAGTATATGCATTATTTCTGTCAGCATCTAGCGTAGCCCCAAATCGATTAATTTTTAGCTAATCTCGGATAATAACAAACTAATTTAATATTATTATTGCGGACTTTAATAAATCTCAAGCCAGACTGCTTCCAAAGAGAGATTCATTGCGAATTATTTATTAAGAATGTTTCTTAACAGGGCATAGAATGAAAATGCTTTACGTATAATCTAACAGCTTTATTTACCCAAAGAGAAATAACAGATGTTGACAGTTCAAAAATCTATATTAGATAGAATGAAACTTCACAATTTATTTAAATACCTCCACTTACTCCACCTTCCCCAAGAGATTAAGCCAGCAAATTGGTGCCCTAATCTCCCGGGTTTCTTGCGCTGACTCACCAATTGTCTCCAGCCACCGAAAAGATAGAAGGCTGCAAGAGGTGAGCCCGAAACAAATATTAGGTAGACTAAAACTGTACATAAGTCATAAATTGCAATAGGTATGGCATTACTGGATGCTTACGTACAAAACGAACATGAACTATATTCGCTTCGTAACAGCAATCTCATAATAATTAATTTAGATTTTAGTAAGCAATCCAATAATTGTTAACCTTTACATTAATATAAATTTAAATATTGAACGTAATATTTGCTTAGTTAATCCACCAACAGTGACAACGACAGATAAAAATACTAATCTTTAACTAAGCAAATATTTTTCGGTAAATTAATCTAAAAAAATATCGTAGAGGTCGTATCTAAGAAGAATAGAGAAGGTAGACGCTTCGTAAATGCTGCTACAAACTAATTCCGCCGTTAGAAATCGTTGTTTGCTTCACCCGTCACCTGTAATAGACTGTAAAACAGCCAAAAGACCATCGAGAACTTTCACTCTAACATCACTCTCACACATTCAGTACACAACCTTCCAACACGATCATCTTCACACACTCATCAAATAATCGTACACAGTCATTCATCAAGCACAACATGAAAATAATTTGCACCCAAACATCACCCTTTCACACTCACCAAATAATCGCACAAAGTCATTCATTAAGCACAAGATGAAAATAACTTGCACTCCATCATTACCCTCACACACTCAGAACACAAACACTCAAGAGAATTCGTGTCGTTGTGGAAGAAACGACACGATAAAGAATGCAAGACTATAACCAAACACGAATACATTGCAGCAGTCATTGATCCCAAATTAGAACAAAGGAGATATGCGCAAGGTCGGGGCTACCACATCGACACTCTTGTGGACGCTGAGCACCCACAACAGTTTGATAGGCCTCATACAGAGGCATTTTGGTGTCATTGGAACTATGCCATTAGAGCACCCATTCGGACGTATCCGAATGTCAAACAAGAGGCAAGAACCCAACGACAATACGAGCTCTAGTGACAGCATTCGCAAAATTGTATACATACCTCCATTGTATAAAATTTGGGAAATGAGTTACTGCAGAGTATTCACATTGAAAATATAGTCAGCCAAGGAATGAAGCACACGAAGAAAGTAACTTGCAATCCAATACTTTCAGTACCCAAACACTCAACTCAAGAAACGAAACGACCTTACCCAACATAAATGCTTTACAACAATCGCTGACAATATTTGAAGAAAAATAACAACACCGCATTCATATTGAGTAGTTGGTTAGTTGGTAACAAAATACCAACTAACCCTATAACGACTGCACGCATTTGTGCGGGGAATTTTGAAGTTAGAAATAACTCAAAAATTGAAATCTTATGGACAGCAACTAAAAATTGGGTGTTCGCGTAACGGGAAAAATATAGATAGAAGAAAATTAAATGTAAACGCCGTACAGATAGAAATACAACACCGGAAAATATTGTTGTTAGGAAATGAACCCCACGGAGAACGATACGTCCGTCCGCAACAACGGCACGTACCGAAATGACACTAATAATAAATAAACGGCGATGTCGAAGGACATTCGTGACGTCACTTAATGACTTTGAGATTACATTGTTATTAAACAAATAATAAAAAGGACTGTGTAAACATTAAGTGCATATACAGGGCGGTACATTATCTAGTATACAGGATGGTATAATTAGTTTGTTGTACATATACGCGGGTGGTATATTAACAGTGTTGTATACAGGGTGGTGCATACTCGCAGCTGTATACAGTGTGATATATGTATACATATATACAGTGTTGTATGAGTTGGGCGGTTTATTAAGTTACGACCTTAATAAATTTATCTATACTGCACGGATAAAGCGATTCGTATAGAAAAATAAACGAATATCTTAAGTGGAATAAATTCAATATTTAATTTTGCAAAAATTTATTTAATTCGTTCCGAACAGAGATTCATTTTTAATTACTTATTAAGAACGTTTCTCAAGATGGCATAGAATGAAAATGCTTTACGTATAACCTCAAACATAATATATTGATTTAATCTACGGCATCAGGAGAAAGTTAAACTTACTGATGTGAATGTATTCGTGTTCATTTCGATCATTCCTCCAGCCGACAGATAATTTTTGCGCTGCCCTTTCATTATAATAAAAATTTAATAGTGGTGAAATTAGTCCTTTAGCTTTATATTTACCAAGAATACGGAAAACATTTGACTTTGAAACACTAGTATTGTTAAATATAAATATATCTACATATTCATAACAATTTATGTATGTTACCTAAAGTGTTTGCAATTTGCAGTGTTATCTGTGTTTTCTTTATTGTAGGATTACTACCAATAATTTTCTTGTACATCTTCAGTAAACTTGCTTTTCCTATACAGAGAAATGTCCACGCCCCAAGGTAACACGTTTTCTTGGAGGCGATAGTGATAATCCACTTGTACCAAGCTGTGGATCCATTTTCACCATCAAATAGTTAAAAAAACTGATTTTCTTGTTTAATCGTAGTAGAAACAAAAAAAGATAATAGAAAAATATTTAACGAAATATTTACTCAATCAGCCGTATCTACAATATGTCGTCGTTAAAGACTAGCAAATTTGGGCACTGTAAACATGACCGGCAATAAACCAATCGGAAGCCTATATTCTGGCGGGCTATTTTCGATTAGGTCCTCTTATTAAAAAACAAGGTATAGTAACAAACACTATTACATTTGTCGCACTGTACATATATGCAGCAGCTATCTCGTTTCAGATAATGTATGTTTGGTTCAAACTTGTTTAATTGTATCATTTTTAAACCTAGCTTTTTTTCATTGTGTTCCATGATTACAAATACATCCAACGGTTACTGTTTATTTTATTTCAATGCAAAAATCGTTTTTTAAATCTCGTTATTTAACATCAGTCTGTGATACATAAGTTACATGTGTGTATACTGTTAATTATTCATAAAAACAAAAAAGTTGGAATTTAATTAAAACTATGTCACGGCAACGATCAAAAAGTTTTATATCTCTGCCGACAATCTAAATTTTTACTATTTTTTCCCGAAAATAGCTTTCCATATGAAGTACTTGCTAATGAAACTTGTCAATTGATTACTTCATTATCTGATTATAAGTACATTGCATGGTCACACTGCATTGCAATATTGATAAAATTAAAAAAGCGACAATGTATCATATCTCAAAAACATAATTAAAAATTTATGTTAAACGCTTCATTTTACTACTGTATCTAACTCTCAAACATAATTTACCTCTTTGATAATAGTTAAGCAGAACACATTACCACGAGAATTCTGAAATAAAGAAACTGTAAATGCTTCTACAAATAGAACTCATATTCATATTGAATCTGCGGTTATATATGTATATTTTTCCAAAATGTATTTCCTTTAGGCAATCACTAGACAGAAACAAAACTGTGTGCAGAATTACGCTGTGCTTATCAGTTTGCCCTGCTTTCCCTCAAAACGATAACTTGCAAAGGTGACCTTGAAAAACCCAGGGCACTGCGTCCGACGACCAACCAATTTATATAAGAACTCTGTAACACGAAATTCTTCAAACGCAAGGTGTACCTAAACCGCTTCGCTTTACGTCTAAAAAATTATTCACTTTAAAGCACTTTTTACTTGCAATGATTTAGCTGGGCTACAATATCTATACAAATCCTTCTCTAAATCGTACATTTTATTCGATACAAAAGATAGACTAAACTGTTAAAAAGGAAATAAAAATTGATGAGTTGTCACAAAGAATTAAGGAGACCTACAGTAGGTGGTAGGTAAGAATTTCAAACCAGAAGTCGAGACCGAGCAACTTTTTTGCGTAATCGTAAGGAACACTGAAACGGATTCCTAATCAATTAATAGTATCTGAACTACCAATAATGTAGCCCTATATACCGATTCCAAAACCTTTACCAGTTTCGTGCCAAATATCGTTTGGAAAATGTTAGCAATGTGCAAAACAGGAATAAATAGATAGCTATGGCTAAAATGATGTAAGTGCTGCCCCGAGTGATCTATGGGAGAGTCAATAAAGAGGAAGGATGAAAAAGGCAAAAAATTATGAACTACAAATCAACAAGCACAAACAATCGGATGGCTGGGAGGGGTACTGAGGCTGGAAAAAAATATTTTTCCTAAAATGATATTGAACAGGAAGTCAGCGGGGAAAAAGAAGAAAGGCAGACCTTGGAAAAGGTAGTTTGACAGCGTCCAGAACGATCTCTGAAAGATGAACATTACGGACTGTAAGATAGATAGATGGGAGTATAGAAAGGAGCTAGTGAAGTTATGGACCTTACAAGAATCTACTAGTTACAATTTTACGTAATCTGTAAACAGTCTGTATTAGGAGTCGAATACAAAAGGCACTAACCCAATGCATGTAGAGCTTTAAATATATAAGAGAAGTACAGCTTAAAATTTAGACAATGTAATTCCAATGTAAAAAGTAGTGCTTACAGATTTTACTACATATAACCTAGAAAGAAAAAAGCAAGAATGAGTCTCAGAAAGCTTAAACTTTCTAGATCCCAATAAATCGACCGCTTTATAGCACGCTATTGAGTTTTCAGCTGATACCCTTCCACCCCTATTTTTCAAATACCGCGGAATAATATACTCGACCGACGAAAATTGTTCCTTTGCTCCGATGACTACATATGTATCCTCGATTTGTGTCTACTCTACATACTGAAAAATATTCCAGACACAGTTCAAACAAACGTATTTACCGCGTTACGTTAAATGCAAATTACTGCTTTTGTCATTTTTGAGAAATATCCGCAATTTTCTTTTTGAAAAAGGTGAATAAAAAGTGTCAAGACCGTACCTATCATGTTAGAAATCGATTCAATTACAAATCTCCGTTCCTTTGAACATATGCATAATAGAACATTATAGAACGCTTTCATTTTATTTATTTAAATAGGTATTTGAAAACGGATCGTGTCTCATCTCTAAACAACAAATATACCGAATAACAAGGCGCTGTATTTACTCGCACTGATTGAAGGTTTCCGTAACGTCACACAGAAAGCGAAAAGAAAAAATAAACCGATGATTTGAAATCTCGGCTCATTGATCTAATCGGAAAATACATATTTGCTGGGTATACAGACAAACAATCCATTGTGAAAAAATATCTATAAGCTGGAACGTGTGTGAGTACGGCTTATTTACTTATTTTCTTTTTCAACGGAATGATATCCTTATCGTCTGATATACCGGTAGAAGAGTCTGTATAGCGAGCAGTGTCTAAACGTAATTCCTATAATACAGTTTTGATTTCTATATATGCATATAAAAGTGATTTCAGATCAAGTGTTGGGTATAGTTTCATTACCTAATTAGAGAAATACATATTTGTCCAGTAGTAAGTCACTAAGTAATGACTTATGTAAATCTATAATGCTAACATGGCTCTTCATTGTGTTTTATTGAAATTAATGTGAGATTGGTAAGATTGAAAACTTTGTACTCTTTTAGCAATATTTATAAATTATTATGGAATCTTGAATTTATTATTTAATATACTTAAAAGCTATACTTATGAAAAGATTTAAAGCAACCGTGATAACATACGAAGTCACAATTTTAAGAAACAGGAGAGCATCTTATTTAAATCAATGTCAACTGCAGTTAGTTTAACAATTATAACACAACAATACTGAAAACGTGTAAATGAATAACCTACAAGAATTCCATTAGTGCATGGGCTATCAGCAGCAAAATGCCAAGAATTGCCAAAATAGTATAAGGAACAACGAGCTAAACTTTTCCAATCATGAATTTTTAGTAGAAGAAACCAGCATTATTGATTAAGGAATCGCATTAGAGAGACAAACGCTAAAAAGATCTTCAAGGTCTTCTTTTTTATTTGGCGTGGCATTATTTCCTGTAGTATTATTGAAGCCGCAGCACTGAATCATACCTGGATTTTATATGAGTTATTCTGGACAATTTTTTAGATGTAGTAGATCTTGTGTTTGCTTACAAGATTATTTTTCCGGTAGGATGGAGAATCACTTGTCACTATAGAGAAACTACGCGTCTTATGAACAATCCTTTTAACAACAGATGGATGGAAACTAATAGCTCAAATTCATGGTCTCCAAGTTTACCTTTTTTGAGTCGACAAAACTTTATCTTACAAGAGTATCCTGAGAATTGTATCTATTGAAGACTATACGATACAGTTTTAACAAGAACAACAATATCAGCTAGATTGATGAGTAGAGTTGTATTTAAAACAGTGTTGCCATGTTCTGAAAAGAGCAGAAAAAACGTAACGAGGAATGGAGAAGAGTTGTTCAACATTCTGAAACATTTATAATAGCGTTGGGTTGGTCTTTAAAACAAATACGTTTTTAATTTGTCACTAGTTTATAATTAAGTGGTGGTGCTTGCAAAGTTTTTTTAATATTATTGACCTTACCACAGAAACATTTCTTATTATCCAGATAGTTTTTCCACTTTTTTAGGTCAATTATTATTTAACAGACAGTTTTTACAAATTTAAAAACTAAGATTAAAAAAGATATATAATCAAAGTAATGTCGTATATAAATTAGAATGCAAAGACTGTAATAAATGTTACGTAGGGCAAACTAGACAGTATTTAAAAAAACGACTGTATAATCATCAATACACTGTAACGCATAACATAACCGCGGAAACTGCTTTGTCTAAGCATTCTAAAGAATTACGACATAACTTTGATTTTGAAAATGTTAGGATTTTAAAGAAAGAAAATAGTTATAAAAAAAGATAAGTATATGAAATGATATACATTAAAAAAGAAAATAACGCAGTCAATTTTAGAACAGATATAGAAAATTTAAGTATTATTTATAATAATTTAATCATCTAATCACGCCTAAATTTTATAAAATTAAGCTCTTGACTAGGTTGTTTTGCCATGTTTTTTCCTAGTCCTTGAACAGAATTGTTAGAGCTTAACAAAAAAATACATTGATATAAGGAGCAATATTGTTATGATTATAAATTTACATTTCAAAATATCTTAAATTGTCCACTATATTGTAAACCTAATCCTATATATCACTGAATTTTTTTGTCTGTAGATAATTTTGTTGATAGGCATGGCTAGTTATTTATTTATAATTTGACACGAAATAAATGTCAATTTTATTCCACTGACGAAGTTGTAACGAAAACCAGATTATATATATTGTAAAGATTTTGGAATAAATTTGATCTTTGTTCAAATTGCAGTGTTATAATTGACCTAAAAAAGTGGAAAACTATCTTGAAAATAAGATAAGTTAAAAAAGGTCATAAAAATACATATACACAGAAACATTGGAGTAATTTAATCTAAATTAGTTTCGTAGTAGGTTAAGTTCCTATAGCCGTTCGTACTCAGCGAATAAATGTTATTAGTTTGATTAGTGACGCTTTAAAAATGAATTGCCAACACATTTAATTTACATTATACTATTGTTCGTGTTCAGGTAGATTGAGCGATTTGATAAGTCAAATATTTGTTTTACACTACTAACATGTTACACCTACTTGCATCAGGTAAATTTTGAAAGAGAAAACTCCAAACACAACACCATTAAACCATACGAAACACATGTCCCAATTTAACAAAAATTGTTGTGTTTGAAATTACCGAGATTTACCTGTATTATACAAGACCCCAGTTTTTGATCTCCAATTCGACCACACTTTAATATTATCTCATCGTAAGTAGTATTACGTTGTTAATTGTTTTCAATGACGACTATTATTCGGCCGAAAAACGCATAGTACATAGCCAAAAGTTTGCGGTTATGGTAGCTTACCACTATTCTTCACCACCTACCATGTAGTAGAATGTGTAACGCAACATACAATGCACAATGCACTGTTTTGGAGTTAAAATGCGACCAGTGAGGCAGATTTTGCTACAACTGTAGTGCTCGCCGAGCATGAGCGAATAATTCTTGACTGCATTGTATCTAGCATTTCTACAAATACATATGTACAAGAATTAACCAGTAATAGAAAAAATACAAATACTTGGTCCTACAATGAAACGGAGACACACATTTCAGAAAAATTATACCCCTCAAATTCCTTCCATCCACACTCTGTCGAATCCAACAGTTTAAACGCGAAATAATATTTGGAAGGCCGTTTCAGCATATACACTATACGCCCAGCAAAGAAAGATTTTGTTGTTATAAAAGGTTGAAGAAATGCAACAACGAATACTTCTGATAATAAAGGAGAAAGCATTTCAGTTTCAAAACGCAGTGGTAGTTAGTGAGAGCCTTTTTTATGTTACTGGGTTTTCATGGATAAATTCAAAAAATAAGAGTGTAGAGATGGAAACAAAACGGCGAAAACATATGTATTTTTAATTGATTAAAATAGCACCTATTACTTTCCAATAGCCACACGGCGCATAGAAGCTGAGTAAAAATCTTGAAGCAGACAGCTTTCCACGTCATACCTTGACTGTCTACAGCCATTAAATCGTTCTTTTTATAAATGCTTCAAGAATTAAATTGCAATGCTACGTTCTTCATTCTTCAGAAAATCAATCAACGGAGTTGATCAATGAGGTCAGAGCAGATGGAATTATATGTTTGTGGACCAACCTGAAAAAATACTCAGCATGACGATAAAAATGATGACCATACAACGACAATAACTTAGAACGAAGTCACCGCCAGTGGCAACTGTTCTAAATTCAACAGAAAATATGGTTTGTAAAAACAAAGGTGAAATTAAAAACACAAACAATAAGAAGAGGAAAATGAAAAACTTTTAACGAGTATAAAAACGATAACAGTGTATCTAAAACATGTTACAAGACGACAATATATTTATGGTAGCTTACATTCTTTTTCAAACGTAATGTATTTCGATGTGCAGAAAAATACACTATTACCACTAATGCAAAACGGCCACACGTAGTTTGACGGCCATTAGTTTTGGGGCACAACATTGGTACCTATTCATCAATCCAAAATGATGCTATGTTAACCTACGTCATGGTAAATACGTAATTTACGTAATGTATCATTAAAATTTTGTATGTTGTTCCAGGTTGTTCTAGGTTTTATAAGATTTAAAACATGGCGAAAAACATAGGCAAAGACGCTTTTTGGCGAACTCTCTTCCCCCTCCCCATTTTGCTAGATTGTTTCGCGTTGATCATCTATCATTTATAGTTTATGAAAAATGTGAGAATTGTTGTTGGCCCTCTTTTTTCTGAAAATCATAATTTTGAAAATCATTCCAGATGTAATTATTCAGAATACATATTGAATTCTTAGCCTGTCATCTTTAATTTATAAAAAATAATTGAAAATAAATTTTGCTATCCTAAAATAAATTTTGTTATCATTGATAACAACAACTGGAAGAGGTTACTAGTAGCGCTTTTATTTACTTTTTAATTTTGAAGCTGTAATATTAATGACTGCATGCATGTTTGTTATGTCAAGTAAGATATTACTTAACAGTTGCATTTGTTTTTATAACAATGGAAGAACTTTTAAAATTTTATGCGAGATAAACACCATAAAAAAATAAAACTTACTAACAATACAAAGCAAACCTATTATTACAACTGTCAAAATGTTGGAAACAATATAGAACAACCTGTAACAACTTTCAAAATTATGATTTTTAACAAAGAGAAGATTAGTGGAACCTTTTTTCTAAAGCAACCATGATAACAGGTTCAAAATTTTGAACAATGGAAGAACTTTTAAAATTATGATTATCCAAAGGGAGAAGTCGCTAGTGCCATTGGAATAATAGAACACTGTCCAAAATAATTAGGACAACCTGAAAATTTTCAAAAAAGGGAAAGCTTACCTAAAAAGTATTTTTGCTGTTTTCTTATAGCAATTCTTTAATATTATTTTGGGACTGGAATATATAATATAGACCAAACATAGAACAACTTGAGATAATATTAAAAATGACAAATTTCAAAAAAGGAACAGGCGTTAGTTTGTAATGAACATACATATGCAGTTTTATGGGTTTTTAGACATACGGAAACACTGTTACTTTGAAACAGGCTTTGCATAAGTTATGTGTAGACCTGTGTCAGAATAGTAATAGTATATTTTACTGTCATCAAGTCCTATAGGAACATGGACGTTGTCAGTGTAAAACACATAAGGTACATATGTAGATACAAAATAGAAAAATATAACAATATGCATTTTGCACATTTAGTTCACAAACAACTATCACAAATATTACAAACAGGACAATCAACTTATCTATAAATTAAGATAGTCGTCAAGACTGTAAAAGACTGCTTCCAACAGAAATTGTTTCAGTTTAACTTTAAATTTATTTTTATTGCCATTTGAAAGTGATTTTAATTCACTAGGTAAAGCATTATACAACTTGGTCGCCCTAAAGTGAGGTCCGTTTTCAAAAAACTTAATAAAAACTTAATAATGTGCCGATACTGAGAGGCCATTATGATGTCTTGTTTGTCATATAAGTATGTACCATCTTTTTCAAATTAATTGCGAATCGAAGCGCGACAAGTTTTGAATCGATATGCAACTAAAACTACACGAATTTGGACACATAGCGATGCATAATTCAGAATTTTTCGTATATAGTTTTTAATTATTATTTTATTGTGTAGTACTGTTTCGTATTTTTTTATAATTTAGAACAGAATCTATGTAATTATAGTAAATTATAAGTTATAGCAGTAATATTTAATGAAGGTTTGAGAAAAAAATGGATAATAGTAATACATATGTATATTCCATATGCGAAAGGTATTAGGTAGAAGCAGCGCGGCGCATGTAAGACAAGGATAGTAGTATTGTAGCGGTAGATTCTCAAAGAGTGGTTGTTTTGCTTGTTCAATGAGTGATTTAATTTATATATGTAGCTTTCATACTCGCCGCAAAATTCTTCGATATAATGGTCCGCTCATACGGTAGGTATAGTAGTGTGCATAAGTTTTTGATCACTCACATATTACGCAAATACAAGTTTGTTGCAACTTTTTTCGGATGCAATGGTTACAATAAAATCATTTCTCTACTCTAGAACATTGACAATAACGTGATTGGTATAACCTTTTGTTTGTTCAGCAATACCGCTGAACTATTTTTAATTAAACAAAAAATCGTTAAATTAACAGTCACAATTATTTACCGAAGTTTGGATGATCTGTTGACGGGTTTCGCCCCAACAGACGCCGGTTAATTTTTGCCGAATCGCCGTAGTTTGCATTTCCTATTTTCGACAATTCTTTTTAGTGTATCGATCATTATATTGCAGATATAACAATTTTTCAACAATATAGCCTACATCTGTGTTACGCAACTACATAATAACACAATAAAAAATCTTTTAATCAATCCCAAAGACAAAGTAAAAATGAGAGCAAAGTATGAAATTTACAAAATTGTATGTAAGAATTGTGATCTAGTTTATGTTAGTCAAACTAAATCAGATCTAAAGAACATGTAGCTCTTTTTCCGTTTAGAAGATTTGCATCTTTCTTCCGCAAGTAGCGCAACATTTCGTTAGGAACTGACACCGTAGCAACAAATTACTAAAAACGATTAATTCGCCGCGGTTTACAGACGAACTAACACATGTAAACGAAGTATCCAAAACCAAACAATCGAAAGATGTATGCACAACAGAAAGGAAACATTATGCAACAAAGGCGGATGAAGTAAAAAATACAGCACTAACAACGTACTTTCAGAGAGCAACTAACAAAACTAGTATTCCTTAAAGACAGATTATTGTTAGAGGAAATTCACGTAGCTTCCTAAGGAGCTACTCGCAGAACAGAGAACGAGTGTGTTACAACGGAGAGTTGTCCGCAGTTAAGATTGTGAACAAAGAAGTACCTCAAGGGTCCGTCCTAGGACCAATCCTGTTCATAATATGCATTAATGTCATAGGTAATTCCGGTAACTCAAAACACCACAAATTTTAATTAATTCGGGACATGCGTTTCGATGACGCATGGGTCGTCATCTCAACCGTTTCCCGAATGAGTAAAAACTTTTACAAAACTAACATAACAGGATAAACGGAAAAAAATTTAAGGTAAACAGGTGATCGATAACTTATGCACACTAATGTAGATGATTTTTCTAAAACGTTCTTACTTTATGGAAAATGGTTGTTTAAAAACAATTTCTCGCGATTACAATGTAAACAGAAAGCGATATAATTTTTTAAAAGGAAAATATCATTTGCGTGTAATAATTTTTATGCATTATGCAAATTATTAATGATAAAAACACATTTAAAAAAATAATTCTTGAATGGATCCCTAGCATCTTTAAGTCGCCGCCATACCGTCACACGACTACAGTTTAATAATTTTTTTTTCACTTAGTGCTTTGCGTTATAATAATTCTTTTCAGATATGTATACTACTGATATAAATACGGGTTTTATCAATGCCTTTTCAATTTCAATGTTTTTTTTTATCTGTTTCTGTCATCCAATTGTCTTCCTTTCTTCTCTTATCATCGCCAAACTTATATCTCTCGAAGACGGACGCCGGAGTTTTCAGCT
This sequence comes from Popillia japonica, assembly GCA_004785975.1. Taxonomy (NCBI): domain Eukaryota; kingdom Metazoa; phylum Arthropoda; class Insecta; order Coleoptera; family Scarabaeidae; genus Popillia; species Popillia japonica. The sequence continues at coordinate 14,641 of SMLS01066446.1, forward strand.
TAAGAGATTTGTCCGTATATATAACAGATCAAAGAAATCAGAAAAATTGATGTAGATAATAGCATTAACATTAATAATAATACGCTTGTCTATATATAGCATAATCCATAAAAATTATTACACGCACATAATATTTCTCCTTTTAAAACATTGTATCGCTTCCGGTTTACATTGTAATCGCGAGAAATTGTTTTTAAACAACCATTTTCGATCAAGTAAGAACGTTTTTCGAAAATCATAGTACCTACTATGTGAGGGCACCATTATATCGAAGAATCTCACTTTTGCGGTGAGTATGAAAGCTACATAAATATGTATATAAATTAAATAACGCATTGAACACGCAAAACAGCTACTCTTTGAGAATCTGTCGCTACAATACTACTATCCTTGTCTTACATGCGCCGCGCTGCTTCTAATACCTAATACCATCTAATACCTTTCGAATGTGGAATATACATATTATGTATTACTATTATCCAATTTTTTTCTGAAACCTTCAGGAAATATCACTGCTATAACTTTATAATTTACTATAATTATATAGATTCTGTTCTAAATTATAAAAAATTACGAAACAGTACTACACAATAAAATAATAATTACAAACTATCTACGAAAAATTCTGAATTACGCATCGCTATGTGTGCAAATTCGTGTAGTTTTAGTTGCATATCGATCCAAAACTTGTCGCGCTTCGATTCGCAATTAATTTGAAAAAGATGGTATGTAAAGGCAGGGAAGTGTCAATATACGCAACTCACCAAACAGTAGTCGATACGGAGCGTTATATGGACTTCCACACATTGAACGTATTATTCGTTTCTGAAGTTTAAAGATTCTCTGAAAACTCGATGATATACCCCAAAATACAAGCGCATATAGCAGTCGCGATTCAATTTATGCGAAGTAAAATGCTTTTAGACAATAGTGTGACACTTTTTTGGGACAATGCGACAATTAAACTAAGTACATATTATTGTAGGTACAGCGTTGAAAAAACGTTTCAAACTGTCAATACGATGTTGTAAAAGCTGCTTTTTGCAAGACATTTAAATTCCAAACTGAAGATAATATAGCTGTTAGCTGCAGGACATGTGGTCTATTCGCATCTAACCATAAAACTCACACCTCACACACCCACCCCCTACAGACTATAAGAACGCCTAGGAAGTTTAGTATTAGAATGAATACTAGGTATACGAATACCTCGGATACATTACTTCCAACCTAAGGTATCTAATGCCTATTTTGTATATTGCCTCTATCTAAGATAATATACGTAGGCCAACAAATTCGAGCTTAACGCCAGAACTTGCATTTCTCTTACATCATGTTTTATCCGCAGTAAAAATTTTGTCTTATTAAATTGCACATTACCTATCAATATAAGATAGAATCCAACGAACTACGTTTTTTTTGTACAATAAGCGCTTGACTGTTTGCTAATGATATCAGAAAATTTATAAGAAAATTGCTAAATTTGTGTTATAGTGAACAAAGTTACACTTACTACTACGATAAATAGTTTTAGTACTACTATACATAATTTGCATAAATAATTCTCAAGTGTATGTTTCACCCATGTTTAGTAAAATTATATAACATTTAGTTACTTTCAGCAAACTAACCGTTCCCGTTTTATATTCTATAGTCGGTTAATGGTGTTCAAAGATCAGGAGCTTATTACGCATTATGAGCAATATTGATACATCAGAGGGGTATAATCCGGACTAATATAATCGATTATCATACGCTGCCTTAAATAAGCAAACCTGGTGATGCCACTTTTATATTTAACTATTGTTAATGTGAAAGGAAGACAATGATGCAATCGGATTCCTACCGGTTGTCCTCGCTCATGGTTCAGCTACCGGGTACCGTCCTAAATCCGTACTTCGGAGCTTTTACGGGTGCTTAACTTCGACGCCATTGTAAGCGCCGAGAATTACACGACAACCGTCGTTTTGTCACTGCAACCAAACTGTTTGTCGTCTACATAACGTAACGAAAAATACCTGAAAAGGAGCAGTCTTTGTCAGTGTATAACAGACTTTATTCGGAGTTCTAAACTCTAAGCTGTGTGTTTTGTAATTTCGCACGACGGAATATGTAATTATCTTCGAAGCGTACGTTAATCGATACGACATTTTGTGCTATCTCCACATCCTGAACGCTTGTATATAGTAGTAAACGAGTGAAGCGTGCAAAATCTTAAATCACGTGCAATTCTGACACATAAGTTTGATAAATTGTGAAAAATTTACTCCTTAAAATTTATAAATATTGCTATATAGTGAAAAGTTATAGCAATATTAAGTAATTTCGAAAAGGTTTCAGGTTCAGTGATTTCTTTCTATAGATTTATCGAAAAACAAATGGTTCTTGCAACCATGTGTACAGTTCACAATGACCTACCTACATAACCTACAATAAAGACATACCTACTTTGAAACGGCTTCTTGTTAAAAATAATTTTGCAAATTTGAATGGGTTCTTTGATCAACAAGTGATCTTGTTGTTAACTCTTATTCAATGGTAGTAGTAGTTCTAAACTCCAATTACCAATCATGTCACCTTCCGATCTAAATATTTTACTAACAAGCTCAATTGCGATTGTCAGCGTTCCTAAAACTGCTGCTTACTACGGTCGATCATGAGCAAGAGCAATAGCGGTAGTCTTAAATTGATACACCTACAACTGGCACAAAACAGTTCGAAAATTTCAAACTAGAAGATGTAATCCCTTATTTTGCTCTATGCTATCAACTTGGGTCCGGATTTGTATTTTCGTGCTTTATAAAACATTTTTATAGATGTATTAGTAACAAGCTTATCCGCTGGTACAAGATTATTATAAAGTGAGAGATGTACCTATGTATGTATGTACATATATTAAATGATTATACCTTTTTAACAAATTAAGTAAATAACCAAAAATAAACGAAATCTAGATGCTTACGCAATGGGATTCTACTGTATCTAATAATAATAATAATAATAATAATAATAATAATAATAATAATAATAATAATAATAATAATAATAATAATAATAATACATACATGCCTTAGCATCCCCCAACAGCTTGCGCCAATTACAGGGGGCATCGGCTGGCCATGGGTTATTATTACGCCTGCGGCTGTAGACCGACTTAAGATGTTATCTTTCCGCATTTGCCGTGGAATTTGGGAAACTACAGAAAACCAAATTCAGAAAGAGCGCACCAGGATCCGAACCCGATACCACCAGACTGTGAAGCAAGCGTGCTAGGCACTGCGCTACACAGCCGGATTATGGAAAACAAAGGCATTGTCATTACAATTGTTGTGACTCGACAAACAAATTAAAATAATGCCATTTTCAGATGCATATTCCAGCATTTTGATGCTATTGCAATGGGAATCGTGTCCAAGTGGCAGCAGCAAATTGTCAGCTTGCTTTTCTGATTCCCATATCGGGATATACGGTTATCGCGGTAAACGGTCCAATGTCTTCCAATATAGGAACAGACATTATCTTGCAGGAAAAGTGGGTTTTCCACAAAGAATATAGGTTTCTGCCATCTCGTTAACATATTGTTAGGCGTGAATGTTACATTGGGCAAATACCAAACCCAGATCTACTCCCATAAGTTATATAGCACCCTCCCATAATCTTCACAATTTGGTGTGCATGCCTTGTAAGAAAAAATTTAACATTCCGACGTTCCGCACGTCTTCGTCTGACTCTTATACGGCTATCAAATATTCACAAACAGAATGGAGATCTATAATTAAAGATCAAACTGCGCGACTCTTTGTTCCGGTGAAGTCGTAACACCACTTCAAACTCTGCTGTTGGCGTTAAATCGTTAGTGGTGACACAAGATGTGGCCGATACGAATGCAAGCCAAATGCTATGATTCGTCGGGAAACTGTTCGAAGTGTTACGGGACGACGTTAATTAGGTAACTATTGATCGGAAATTGATCTGCTACTGAAGAATCGGTCTCTCGTTGCTCTTGTCGCAGGTACCGATTTCTCGCCCTTCTTAATCCATGGCTAATAGCACCGCAGGATGGTGAATTGATTTCGATTAAGCGGATTTGCAATCTCTGTATGAAAAGCCGTCTTCGCGCAAACCAACAATACAACCTGACAAATTACATTACTTGGCGAAAATTTCCATATTAGCACACTCTACGCATGATCACACTCTTAAACCAATGATCACAAGCGAAAACCATAAAATACCGAACAAAATACACACCTGACAATGTTGTTTCACAGATTTTCTGAAATTTTAATCAATTGGCAACTTTAGCAGTTCAACGTTTCTGCCAACTATGGCTAAAAAAGTCTTACCCTTGCTGGAATTTATGTCATAGAGTATATTTTAAAATATTATTTCTGTTGAACTTTAATTTAGGATGCTAAATACTATATAAATAGATGCGTTATATGTAATACATCAAAGACTGATTGATGCATATCAGAACCAGTTAGGAACTTCTATAGAATATATGTATGTATGCATGTATCCTATATAAAAATCAAGCAATATCCCAACACTTTTCACCGGTATACCTACGCTTCGAAAAGTTAACTACAGGAAAGTAAAGATTGCACAGTTTCCATAAAACAACGTATTGAAAGTGTCCAATCTTTACTTTCTATGAGTGTACCATCAAAGCATAATCTAAAAATAGCAGTAAAACTAAGTTGAACATTATAAATTTAACGAAAAGTCTCAATATAGAAATGGTTATATGAAATCACTATACAGGCTGGCCATTCGAAAACGAAACGGCATTGATTTTGGGCATTTACTGTCATATAAAAATAAAATACTCAGACACGTCAACTTTGTTTTTGAGGGGGACATTTATTAGGCGTACAATCAAACCCTCAGCTGCAATCCCTTAGGCAGGGTTGAACTGACCCCAAAAATCTTAAATGGAAAGGGGGGTTAAGTTGTACTTCAATTAAAAGGTCTTTCGATTCTCTTTACAATGACACCTAATTTATGGCATTACATCTCAATATGATGCTCAAAAATTAACTTTTATTTCTGTTATTAGGATAAGCGATTTACAGTATCAAGGAGATAAACTTACATGTATTAGTTAAGTAGATGCTGAAAGTGCTGTCCGCCAACTTCCATGCAGTGGTATAGGTTGTATTCAAAACGGTTTCTCACATTTTGAAGCATATCTGGTGTTACATTCATTTGTAATTCGCTTCCGTAAATCTTGTAAAGAAGTTGGTGGAGTGGCGTAAATCTTAGTTTTTAAATGTCCCCACCAAAAAAAGTCTAATGGTGACAAATCTGGCGACCTTGGTGGCCACTCAATAGAACCTGGCCTACCAATCCACCTGTCCGGAAATTCTTGGTTTAAATAGTCCCGTACAGGGCGTGCATAATGAGCGGAGCGCCATCCTGTAATAAACATAAAACGATTTTCCAAATAGCGTGCATCGTTTTCCGCAATTTAAGGATGATGGAAGGATGAAGATGAGGAGGAGGCAGGATTGATTGCAGTTTCTAATAGTTCTAAGTACATTTCTCCAGTTAATGTGCCAGGTAGGAAAAAGGGACCAACTAGATGGTCACCGAAGATGCCAGCCCAAACGTTCAACTTTTCTGGATGCTGCGTGTGCGTCTCATGAAGAATTTTAGGATTTGTATCCGCCCAATAACGGCAATTGTGACAGTTTACAGTGCCATTGACGAAGAAAGAACATTCGTCAGAAAAGCAGATATTAAATAACAAATGTGGGTCTTGATTTACCCGCGCGGTTAGCGTCTCGCAGAATTCTAGACGTCTATCAAAATCATCTTCGTTAAGCTCTTGTACTAATTGTATTTTGTAGGGATGGAATTTGTGTTTTTTCAAAATTCTTTGTATGCAAGTTCGATTAACCCCTGAGACAGCAGCCAATTTTCTCGTACTCAGTGTTGCATCTTGAATGACATGACCTAGAACAGCTACTTCTACTGCTTCATTGACTACTGGATTTGCAATATTTCGCTGTTTGTTAGCTACCGATTCAGTTTCTCTAAATTTATGCACCAATTCCAGGACATACTTTCGATTGACATGTTTGTCAGGATGCCGCTGATTAAAAATGTCAGCTGTTCTGAATGCAGATTCATGATTTGCAAAGAATATTGAAATCAGCCCCACTCTTTCGGCTATAGAGTAAACCATTTTTATGCACTAGAGGCTAGAAGCCTGCGCTTTGAGTTTTTATATTAATTTAGCACTTTCAACATCTACTTGACTAATAGATGCAAGTTTGTTATCCCTTCGATACTGTAAATCGCTTCTCCTAATAACAGAAATAAAAGATAATTTTTGAGCATCGTAATGAAATGTAATGCCATAAACTAGGTATGTGTAAAGAGAATCGAAAGACCTTTCAATTGAGGTACAACGCAACCCCCCTTTCCATATAAGATTTTTGGCGTCAGTTACACCCTGCTCAAGGGATTGCAGATGAGGATTTGCTTGTACGCCCAATAAATGTCCCCCTCAAAAACAAAGTTGACGTGTCTAAGTATTTTATTTTTATATGACATTAAATGCCCAAAATCAACGCCGTTTCGTTTTCGAATGGCCACCCTGTATAATTTAACAAATCAAATAGGAGCTGTACAACTGTCATAATTTAAGCATTATCGACCATACTTCTAGGTTCATATGTCAAAGCAAACCAAAAGAAAATTGAAGAGAGTACCTATACTGCGGGATTAAAATTATTAATTTTACAATGTAATTACGTACGACAACTACGCAAATAATAACATTCCTAGAAAAATTTCTAAATAACATAAAAAATAATGTGTACCAGTTGACATAATGTTACTTACACACATAGGCTGAGTTTAAACAATACTTATATGTATTTGTATAGCAATTGAACCTATTATCGGATTATCTTGCCTATTAATGGAATTTAAATACATAGGTAGGTATGTGTATTCTAGGAAAACCAAAACATTTAATTAGGTTTGTTACAAAATGCTACGCAAATAGCTTTTTCATTAGAAAGAATAAATGCTAGGTTTTTTTTTTCACCCAATCGCTATATGTAGGAGCTACAAGCGAATCTACAAGGATCAGGTAGCTAAACGAAAGTACTAAACTAAAATATTTAGTTGTACCACGTAAATAACTTGATTTAGTATGTATATAAGTAGGTAACTAATGCTAGTGCAACTAAACGACGTAAGTCAGTAAATAGATGCAATTTCTATTTGCTTAAAGTAGTTTTTTCCATTTTTGTTTTGCGGCAAGTAGATGCGGACTAAATTCAAACATATATGCTTGTATTATAAAGTGCATTAATATAAAGCATACAGGATATACCTATCGTGCCATGTTAGAATCAAGAAAAATGCGTATAGGTAGGAACTATGTTTGTGTGCACAGTTACAATTTTAGATATCAATGCGCATGCGAAGATGCTTACAAGAAAAAATTAAGCACAAAATGAGTTTAGAAGAAGTTGGAGAGGATGACGTAAATAATCAGAAAATCACAATGATCATTTGACAGCGACAGCAATACTGTTTCCATACTTCTGGTAAATCTGGTCTTTTAGCAACCTAAAAGCGAAGAATCTTCTCCTTCTCTGGATAGCTTCTACCAAGGGCAACAGTAGATATTCACCTTGTCATTAAGGACTAGGCTCACAAAGTTCCATCCTATCCAAAATATAACGCCATACTATCTGTAAATTAACAAACTATTTTTATTATACTTTCAAGGGATAGATAACCTTCTTTCAACGTCAACTATAAAAATATAGTACCTACATATATAAAAAGGAAAAAATACAAACCAGACTCGTAAATAAACGGGACCCAAATTGACATTTAACATAAACATACAGCAAAAATAAGATAGAAGATTAGGTACATCTTCTACTTCGAAATTTTGGACTTTTTTGTGGTAGTTGTAGGTGTATCAGATTTCTAGGCTGTATTACTAGGTACAAGTCTCGCTATTGCTCGCTCATGATTAACCATAGCAAGCAGGAGTTTTAGAAAAGTTGGAAATTGTCGGAGAACTTGTTGATTGATTTGTGGATTAATTATTATATTTAGGATGATTATACTGATAAATGAGCGTATTTTGTATGAAATGCACATAATATGGATTTTCGACAATCTCTTTATACTCTATTCTTTAAATCAAACAAATAAAACACAATCTATTAAATAAATAAAATTATGAAATCAGGTCTAAAAATCTTCGTTCAACAGGCTTAATAACATTTCAAATTCAAAATGTACTTCTTAGGTAGATACTAACTTGTACAGGATTAGTAGCAATCCTTCTATGTTAAGTCATAAAAACCAGTTGGCCAAATTCTGCCTGTACTAAAACCAATACCTAATTTGATCTCCAAAAAATTCTTTCAGTAAGACAAAGATTTAGCTGCCGATACCTATTTACTAATTATGGTAAGTATGATTTCAAGATATCTGAGAGATGTTTTTTTTTCTGTTTCTCTCGCAAACAACTGCCCGATTCAATTTTGACATAAAAAGGTGCGGATTATTTGCACTCCACATTTTGATATTCTAAGAGCTTTCTTAGCCAAAAATAACACCTCGATTCATCGGCACACATAACCTTCTCCATACCTTCATTATTAACAATGGACTGGTTGGTAAATCGTTGACACAAAATTCGTGCTGTTTTAGTGTGTACAAGTGTAAATGTAATCAGGACGATTCATACCTTGATAAAAAATATAGCACAGAAAAGTCTACTACCTTCGTCTATCAATTATCTTTGTTTCTAAGTACCTATTAGTCTAACACTACCTGTTTTGTAATGCACTCTTCCTCTCTCTCTCTCTCTCTCTCTCTCTCTCTCTCTCTTCTCTCTATAGCAATATTTGCACATTCGTACACCATTAATTGTACTGATTTCTAAAATAATTTCATATATCTATTGTTTCTTGTGTCCGCTAAGGATAAAGGCCGTTGTGACCATCCTAAAGTGTAAATCTAGTTTATTTTCCTTGACATTAGACATTGCTCTTTTTGGCAATTGTGTTTTACAAAAATTGTTAAGAGCATACACCAACAATCTACCAATTCCAACTACAAATTAAAGCAGTAGGTACATTACAAAAATGCTTCTTTCTTATTTCGAAATCATTTGATTTTTTGGTGTTCGATTTTATTTAACTTGCCGAAATAAAGAAGCGAGCAAGAACGGAATCCATTTCCAAACAGGTATTTCCAACAAAAAAAAAAAGTAAAAGAAAAGAGAGAAGCAGAAACTCGGCAAATAACATCGAAAAAATCGAAATTAAATAAAAAAGACTACAGAAATGAATAAGAAGAAGAGAAGAACACACGGTAGCGACCAGTCATGTGGAACTTTAAAGGTTAAATTTACATATAGAGCGACAAAGAAGGAAGGCAATTTTGACACTGGGGAAATGGTGGGGGTGAATGTTATTATTGATTACCTGCCGACCATTTTGTGCGCCTCGCTACGCCAGTGCCATCCAAACGGACCAATCGCGTTTTGTCCTGTGCGTTCGCTGTAGGCGTGGTCGTTTTTGGTGGGAGTAAAAACAAAAAATATCTACCGGAGCCGAGTTTACCCGAGTTTTCCTGTATGCTATCAGTTGATTGTAGACGGCCGTGATCGGTGGGTGTGTTTTGCTGTA
>SMLS01066447.1:0-17615 GCA_004785975.1 Popillia japonica
AATTTATTTGTATTTAAGAAAAACTTTCCTCATTAGTTTTTCTTGTTTAAAGTTTTGTTTTCAATAATCTTGTCTTAAATCCTTGGTAATATCGCCAATTTTCCCATTTTACGGCTAGTACATGTGATGGTGGCGGTTCTTCAAACTATTTATCGCTCAGAATAATCCAAGTTTATTTTTGCCTTTAGTAAAATTATATATAAAAAGATTGAAGCCTAGATTTGGACCATTTGATTGACAATCCAAGAACTGGAAAATCACACACACAAATGTCAAAATCGTGCTGGAGGGAGCAGGCATTGGAATTAGGATTTAAGTTGAGGATAATATTGCACCGCCTCCCCCCTCCCTATATCAGCCATAAATTCTTGGGGTTTACCCACCATTAAAGCTCCCCATCCAGTTTAAAGGCTTTAATAAACTGTAATACTGTCATGGTTTTATGGAAGGTATTTCCTCCTCGTCAATGACAGCTATGCCAAAATGTCAGAAATTGCTGCATTTTCTCCAGAGAGTTGCTCTTAGCATGTGGTCTCTGTTTTTCGGTTCTTCTTTATAAGTGCTCGTCCCTATTTGGCTAAACGGCTCTGGTCCCACAAACGCTAGTAGATTATAAATTTCTTGTTGCCACTGATTCCACTGTGTCCTGGCATCTAGCATAATGCAACTTTATTCCTTCTATCTAGATTGTTTAGTTTCCCTAAGCACTCCCAGATTAATTTTAATCTGATGGTGTTAGAACTCAACATTATTATGGCCGCTTGGTTGTCGGACAAAATTGCAATGCTTTGCTTCCGATAGTTCCTGTCAAGATTCAGTTGGACGGCGCTGGAGTAAGTTCCCATTGGCTTTGAGTATTTGGTTCCTGGCCCGAATACTCGTGCACCTATTCCCTTATCAGGTTTGGAACCATCCTTCAAGGAGTTGGTAGGTTGTTCTCCCTCCCATTCTTCCTTGTTGCATAGCTTCATGAGGACGTTCTTTTCAAAGCATTACATCCTAACCATTTTGTTCTGTGATAGACTGAAACATGCGGAGAGCCCCTCCAGAGATGACCCAGCGCTTTGGCATGGCATCACGGCTCTACCAGTCCCCGTCCAACTCCCCTGGAACACTTTCTACAACTCTTTATGCACTTTCTACACTTCAACAGATTGTTACAGATTGTCCGGCGGATTTACACAGTTACAGTGGTTGTTGCTGCAAGTATAATTAATCATAAAATTGGATTATGTTATTATTTATTATTGTTTTCCCAATACTACATTGAATTATTAACACGTCAAAGGATACACGAACTAAATTTAAGAAAACTTGTTAACCCAAATTCTGAAACATTCCTTCAATACATGCGAGATGTGCGAAAATGATGCAATTCATCACGATCGAAGCAACTGTATTGCATTTTATCGTTTAGAGGTGATACTTGGATAGAACTTATTCGCGGCACACCTCGCACATATTTCATCTATTTGACTTTCCTCCGTTCCCCATCCCGACAAAAAGAAAGAGGTAGCAAACTGATAAATCGTTGGTAATGGTATTCCATTTTGGAAAGTCACCGTGTGATCCTTTGAGAACGTACACCGGCAAAGCTTTCTAGGTCATCTGGCTAGCGGAACAGCCTTTTCACCTGATGCCATATACTTATATGCAAAAGACAGGATATAGGAAATCGATCGTCGTACGCTGCTTTATACGAAATATACACAGCAGCTCGCATCTCTTCCTGGCACAGCAGGAAGAGCTATCGGCGAAACACACGCGGAATATGAAAGAAAAAAAAGAATAAAAAACAACGGATGCCATCCGCTAACTCGGATCAATTTTTTGTTTTGTTAACGTACAATCAGCCCTCCCGTGGATTCTTATTTCCCTAACAGTGGCAGCTGATGTTGGCGTGGAAAAAGTGTACAGATAAATTTTATTCCAAGCTATAGAGTTGTCGAATTTCAGTGATCGACATGTGTTAGATATAGAAAAATCTTTTGTTTTTGCGTTAGATTACTCTTCCTATACATGACTTTAGAAATAATTAATTAGACGTTGTTTGCCAACAACACAAACCTCTTAATTCTGATTCAAGATCCAATACAATATTAAACATTTATTAAATTAGTCCTACGCCGCCACTGCTTTCGCTTCTCCTCTTCTATTTCTTTACGTCCCGTATCAAAGAAATTTGTTTTCCTCCAACGGTGGTCCCCGCAGACCGCCATTCTAATCCCAAACGCGAATGCCCTATAAATAATGGAATTCTGATGTAGGGAAAAGGCGTTAAGGTTGCTGCGATTTAACGAGTCGTTAGCGCGAACCGCTAAAACGAACGGAAAGTTATTCTCCAGTCATTCCCTTTTAATATCATCATAATATATATGTGGGAGAATGCCAAACGGACTTTTGTAAATTGTAAACGTGGATAACGAAAGGGCCACAAAGAATACGACAGGAAGGATGAAACGTTTATAATTTCTATTCGACCCATTTTCCTATAGCTGTTGCGGACCTCTTTGTGTTTGTTTCATTATTTATGGGCAATATTCATCTTTTTTTCTTCCTTGATGTCACCGCTTGTAAATTTACTGACGTCATATACGTGTGGTTCTTTTGTTTTTCAAAGATTTATGCGTGAAATATTATTATTATTATCCTAGCAATGTGTGATTATTGGCGAGAATAGTGCTGGTTAGGTCCTAATTAGGAACATCTAATTTAGTAATTAGGAAGACATAATAGTATACTACCGTTGTATATACCGGGAGCGCCATTAGTGTTTCGGCGGAATTTAGTATGAAAACTACCCTATTGACATTGAATATACAGGGTGTTACAAATTCGCGCAGCCAGCTTCTACTTTTTTATATTAAATAGTTTGCTATATGTTTTAGTAATTATTTTGATAGTCAGCTAAAATACCTTTGCAATGATATATGGTCATGTATACTTGCGATTATTAGTTTTGGCAATTATAGTAAACTTTATTCATCAAAAAGATGGTAAATAATACATATGTTATTTCATAACAATATAGTCAAAGTAATTTTTAAATGAGAGCTTATTTCAAAAACTAGTTCAATTACTGCATTATCAATTACAATATCCTTTTCTGGAGAAACTGCGGACCTACTACTGATAATCATCGCTTTTGTCTTTAATGTATTTATCTTTAGCTTATTTAATAATAATAATAATAATAATAATAATAATAATAATAATAATAATAATAATAATAATAATAGTAATAATAATAATACATATATTTTCCCAGGTTAGATCCCTGTGGTATTCTAGATGTAGGTGAAAAAACATTAGATCTTATATTAAAGTATTCTATGTATTGTTTTCTGCCAATTAAATAAGATTTAAACAAGTGAAGTAGCTGCATCGCAAGACCCACTGTTTCAAGTTTCTGCAATAAAATACAGTGATCAATTTTGTCAAATGTTTTTTGGAAATCTGTGTAAATCACATCAACTTGTCCTTGTTTATCTACAATATCAGAAGCATATTGACAAAGACAGCTTAAGTTAGTAACTGTAGAGCGCTTAGCCATGAAACCATGTTGAGCAGGAGTTATGAGGTGTTTTATGTGATTGTAAATGTAATTGCAAAGTATTGTTTCAAAAATGTTGGCAAAATTACAAAGAATAGAATAGAATGTAGAATAGAATGTAGTTGGAAATTTCATTTGCGTCACCAGACTTAAACGTAGGAACAATTCGTGATACCTTTCAAAGATCAAGTAAAGTAGCAGTTTTTAATATTTGATTAATTAGATAGTACAGTGGTTTTGCAAATACGGATGCACAGTCTCGAATAATGAAACTCGGGATTTTATCCGCACCACTTAAGAAACTATTCTTGGAGTTCTTTAAACATTTCAGCACTTCGTCTTCTGTAATAATTGGTATTCCAAAAGTAAAGGGTGTTACTGTACTACAAGAAAGGTGGTTGCAATGATCTTCATTCGACTCTATGTACACATTATTGAAGTATTCCGCAAATGCATTCATTATCTGTTGTGGTGTATCAAAGCTGGCGTCATTGTATTGCATCAATCCTGGTATTCTAATCTGACCTCGCTTAGAATTCACGAACTGCCACAGTTTCCTAGGATCCTGCTCCAAATTGTTTTGAATATTGCGTACGTAGTTCTTATATGCATTACCAATTAGTTCTTTAGTAATTTTTCTTAAGTGCTTAAATTGCTCATAATAATCTACAGATCCGTGTTTTTTGAAGTTCTTATGTGCTTTATATTTTAGACGGATATGATGCTTAATATTTTCGTCAATCCATGGTGGATAAAAACGCTTATTTCTCTTATCTTTATATAATGGTACAGTTGCATCAAATACATCATATATAGCTTTATAGAGTATGTTGGAAGATTCTTGAACAGAATTTGTGTCATATAGTTGCGTCCAGTCAATTTCCAAGAATCTACTATACATTACATCAAAGTTTGCTCTTTTGAAATTGTAACCACTTTAAACCACTGCACAATCATCTTTAAGCTATCATTGGTTTTGTTTACAGCAAGTAGAATGTCATCATCTGTAACACTTATCAAAGTGTCATCTGCAAACAAATTGATCCTACAATCACCACTCACACTTTCAATGTCATTAATAAACAGTAAAAAACAGCAATGGTCCAAGCACTGATTCTTGTGGCACACCCGAATTTACTATTCTTGCTTCTGAATCTTTATTCTCATATCTAGTTATTTGATATCTGTCTGTCAGATAACTTTTTAACCAAGATAGAAGCTGTATCTTTTATTCCATACCTACTAAGTTTTTTGATCAATCTATTTCTATCTATAGTTTCAAACGCTCTCTTCGAATCAAGAAAACTTTCATAAAAACTATTTTTAGTTATACTCTTAATAGACGATTATAATAATTTTTACATTTCTTATAATTCTTCCTTATAATTACGTAAACTTTGTCAAAATTTTTACACTTGCAGCTTTTGATACGTAAAATATTTATATTGTAAGCGGATGTAGTATCGAGCGTTATTCTGTTATTATCAGTTTGGAGGGTAACCCTTTATTCTGTTTCAAGGTGGTGTAAAGTAAAAATTACACAGGGTGTTAAATAGTCACAGCACATTTGTCGAAATTCAAGCCTTTTTTTTCGATTTTTTAAATGCAAACTATATTTTTCGAAATTACCAGCAAATTCCTTGTGAAATTACCTTCAAAATAGTACCAATTTAATAGCACGAATTATAATAGCACGAATTTCCATTATTTTCGTAGATTTTTGCCATTTTATGGAAAATATTTTAACATTAATGAATATGTGAATCCCTCCAACGTGATTAGATCACCATGATTTTCAAACAAAAACAAAGAATCTAAAGAAACATCAAAATCTGTTTGTCGTTTTTGCAGTTCCCTTGTGTATTCTTACGTTTCAATATTTGTTATAATTTTGTTATCACCTATTTCAATTACTTATTTGTTGATTATTAGTTATTATGTATTACTATAATCCAGTTTTCAAGTATTTGTTCAAATTTTATAACTGGTATTTTTTATCTACTTCAACTAAAAATAAACTTCTCGAACGAGGAACTCGTAGACATTGTATTTCTTCTTGGCGCTTGCAACAGAAATCCACTACTAGTATCAAGAATTTATACAGCGGAATATCCTAAAGGTAGAACCCCGGATGTTAATTGAACGTTTGAACGTTGTTGAGTGCATACCGGTCGAAGTTGTCGCTGATAAATATACAAAATTTCTGTGAAATTACAGAAGTATTGGCGGCGAACCTTTTATCAAATATAAGGACTTAATCACGAGGTTCGACCAACATATCGGTTTTATTCAAATTACAACTCTATTACTTCAAAATCGCGCATTGATTAGTTTCAGTTGTGTTTGGTGTGTATTCTCTCCTAACATAAAACTTTCTACCGTGAGTTTTTATGTCTCAAAAAAAACATTTTTATACATATCGATATAAAAATATTTCTGATATTGGATATATACAGTGACTTGATTTTTCCATTGTGACTTTAACTTGAGTAAATATTGTGACAATGGCTGCGGATGGCTATATGGAGAGACGCGGTGGTTCAAATACTAGCTATGTGGCTATAGTCAGTGGTGAAAGTGGAATTGAGGCTGAGCTGTCCGTTGCCAATTATCAAGTTAAGGAACTTGAGAAGAAAATTGAACAAAAAGACGAAACGAAATAGAATACCTCATAAACATATGTGAAAATCAACAAAATATAATAGAGAACTTACATCGTACAATAAACGAACTTCTGAAGGATAACCCTGTTATGACACAGCCACAGACAAATAATCCGGGTGACCAGAGACATGGTAAAACTGATGTTGAAAAAATGCGTTCTACTCCAACCCAACAAAAGATGCTTTGTTCTATCCAAGACATGATTCCTATGGATAGCCAAAAAACAGATGGATAGCAAAATTTCAGATTTTTCTTCAGACGGAAGCATATAGCTAATTGCTATTGACTAAAACCTTCGAATGCATGAATTCTAGGAAACGACGATCTTTAGGGCCAAAAGTTCTCATCTGAGGAGATAGCCATACTCATGCGGATTCTCTCAGATCTTGCGGTCGTATCTGGATGTGGATAGCATCATGGTTCAAACGCTCTGCAAGCCAAACGCTACATTCGCTGGCGTTACACGTAACATTGAGAACCTGACCAAAAAATAAGCATTCTGCGGGCATTGACGATACTCCGTGGTTTTTGTTGAAGCACGTTTCACTGTATGTAGTAGATGTCTTGGTGTGGATCATTAATTGTTGCTTGCAGGAGGGCGTCTTTCCTAGTAAATTGTAAATGAGTCAGATAAGATGATTTTTTTTAGATTATGTACTTTTCACAGATGAAGCGACATTTAGTAATTCTGGAATTATCAACAGAAAGAATGTACACCACTACGACACAAAAAACCCCCATTTATGTAGTCCGTTTTATAGTTTTAAAGATTGTACACTTTCAATACGTTGTCATATGGGAACTGCCCAATCTTTACTTTTCATGAGTGTACCTAGATACGATGTTTACTAATAGGTGGATTGGGAGAGAAGGGCCAGTAAGCTGACCACCGCGATCACCAGATCTTATCCCTTGTAGTTTTTTTCTGTCGCCTAATATCAAGAACATAGTTTATATGACACTTCCTACAATGGCAAAAGATATGCTTTTCTTTAGTTGAACGAGGGCAATATGGCTGAAAACGTACAGCAGTCCATACAGAGACGGTTAGCAACATGCATAGAACAGGATGGACACATATTTGAGCATTTTTTGAATTAGAATTATTTTATTATTAAAAAATTCAAAGGTATAAATAATAATAATTTTATATTAGGTACGGGTTTTTACTTTATTAAATAATATAAACAATTTACATAAAAAGAGCAAATGAACAAAGGTAGATGGCTTCCTCTTTATTAAATTGTAAAAATATTATTTATAAAATGGTAGACATCTCAGAAAACACTGTAAATTTGTTCTACATTTTTGGTACCATTTTGAAGGTAATTTCACAAGGAATTTGCTGGTAATATCGAAAAATATAGTTTGCATTTAAAAAAATCGAAAAAAGGCTTGAATTTAGACAAATGTGCCGCGACATATTTAACACCCTGTGTAATTTTTACGTTCCATCACCTTGAAAGCACTTTATTGTAACTGTAGCACAATTAATTACTGCTATTTTCTGCAGATAGCTTCAACCAATTTCTAACCTACATAATTCTAAACTTTTTTAATTATTAAATTATTTTAACTACAAACATTGATACTATATTATTTTCAGTGTATCATTCTATAATTTGTTCCACATCCCCTTTTACTTTTGCTCTAGCTAACCAAGCCAGATTTTACGAGTATAGTTACTGCAGTTAGACGGATAAGTTTGCCGATCTCGTTAACGTTGTTTAAGCTCCTGGAGTCGACTTGTGTTTTTAAGTAGAATTATCCATCACTTAAATAGAACGTATACTTACTAGATTATATTTCTTAGGAAATTTTAGATATAAAATCTGACTTGTATTATGCAAGATTATCACAAATTAAGGGGACATATATTTTAAATTATTATAACCTTTCTGTCTAGTTTTCATTGGTAGAATTAGTAGTGGAGTAACTGGCGTACTTTTTAGTCGAGATAATTCGTCTCTACCTATTTTGGTAGACTCTACTCTACCATTTCCGTTAATATTGGTAGAGGTATAGTGATAGTTAGTACTTGCCAATGATACTCTATTGCTAATTCCACCAATGAAAACTAGGCATTAAAGAGAAAGTTAATAACCAAAACTATCTGAGAATCTTCTTTGACACTGGAAACAACTTCTGAGAACATCTCAAAATGCTTACTGAGAAGCCATAGGATAGAATGGCGAGAATTATGAAATTGATGCCAAACATTGGAGGACCGATCAGTAGTAAGACAGCACTGCTCGCGGCCGTAGCCCACTCAATATTGCTGTATGGAGCACAAGTATGGGAGTAAATGTTAAGTGTTCGCAGGAACTGTATGTTACTACAGAAAGTGCAGCGCAAAATTCTAATTAGAGTTGCGGCGGCTTATCAAACCGCACCTACTACAGCTCTCCGGGCTCAGGAAAGGAGATTCATCTATGAGCGGAAGGGCAAAGAAACTGCTAGGACTCTGCACCTTTGGCAGGAAAGGTGGAAGAAGAACACGCTTACAGGACAATGGAGAAAACTTTCAATACTGGAACTGAAGCTTTGGATTGAGTGTAAGTACAGAAATATAGATTACTACCTCACTCAAATTTTGACCGGCCATGGGGTAGTCAGAACGTACGCTAAGCGAATAGGCAAAGTGGCAGGCGAGGAGTGCATGTACTATGGGAAGATAAACACGAGTACACTATCTTTCATTGCAAAAGATGGGAGGAGATAGCAAAAGCAACCAGAAAAAAATAGGGAAGAACATAACACCAGGAAACCTTATACCTACTATGATGGAATCCAAGGACCACTGGAGGACGATTCATCTTATGATCAAGACTGTAATGAGAACCAAGGAAAAAGATGAATGCAAAGTGCAATCAAGCCACGATAGAGATGTTTAAGGTATGAGAACTGCTCGGCGAATTTGTGAAGTAGATGTCTATGAAAGATGGTTCCATAAAGTATGCCTGGCGTTTTTAGAGGGTGGTTTTTAGTGGGTATACCAGGACAAGAGCGCCTTACTACTGGGAGTTCCACATAGACCAAGAATTAGTGATGTCCAAGCTGCAGACGTTCTTCCTGAAACCCAGGACATACTCAGAGGTAATCCATTAGCAATTCTAAAAAGGTGGAGGATGGAAACTGAAACCGAATGGTTATTCCGTAGTTTATGGAATGATGAGGCACATTTTACTCTGAATGGTGGAGTCAATAGTTGAAACAGTAAAATCTGGTTTGCAGAAAATCCACAAGAAATCATTCGAGAAGGTCTTCATAGCAAGAAAGTCGCCGTTTGGTGCGGTTTCACAGCTGATTTTATCATTGGTCCATATTTCTACCAAGAAATCCAGAATGTATCTATAACTGTAAACGGTGAACGATGGTTGCAAATGTTACGAGATTATGTTATTCCACATCTTCAAAACGAGCAGCATGGAATTGAAATCATTTTTATGTAGGATGGAGCACCCCCGTACAATTTTCGACCAATCACAAGCAACACCGCTACAAGAATTAAAAGACAGTATTACGGCTCAAATTGGTGCAATTCAACCAGAATGCTGTGTACGATTTGGAGGAAGATAGCTACAATTGCGCTATTTAATATTAAATACTAGAGGAAGAATATTAAAACAAAGAAGCTGCAATACGGAAATGCAAAACCTCATGTTTTCGTAATACGGCACTTACGTTCCGCTTTTTCCTTCTAATAATTTCTCTACGATGTAGTTTGTTGACTAAGAATACATTTAGCAGTACAAGAAAGTAATAATACTTACTACCAACTTATCATACCTACCTATTCTTTTTAATTACGGAGACGCCTGTGTTTTGCATCTTGCTGTAATTTGAAGCTCTGTAGTCCATTGCGTTGCCGCTAATTAAAATACTCTACAGAGGCGACGGCCGTTTTCGCATTTCCTCCAGTGTTCCGTTTCATTTCGGTATTCCCGCGTGACCAGTCCGTTGTTAATTAATAATCCGCCTTTGCGCTTTTTTAATTCCTCGTCCCACTCTCGCGGTGACGTAATTTATATTATATAAGAGGAGTTTGAGTGCATTGTATGATCAGATTTGATACAGGCTGAAGAGGAATTTACAAAATAAATGCTTTTTTTATAAAAGTATCATTCTGCTAATGTTCTGAGTGTAAAAAAGAATATATGAAAACATCATTAGTAACGGCCCCAGTAGGTAAATACTATAGTAGACCCACACGTTGAGGGCTTCACAATAATTTGAGGCTACGTTGGTGAGTTCTACTCATATTTTTTTAAATACTGAATAAAAAACTTCTCAGGTTTAAATTTTGGGTCCGGTGAGCTCTCTTAATCTCAGAGGTGTTTGGAGTTTTTTTAAAATACTGGGTAATATCAAATAAGTTAACCAACATGACATCGCTTCTCTCAATAAGACACAATTTAATTTATACACAATTTTTTATTATAATTACACATGGAAAATAATAATAACAAAACAAATAATTGATTAGATAAATAAGCAATATT
Organism: Popillia japonica; assembly: GCA_004785975.1. Taxonomy (NCBI): domain Eukaryota; kingdom Metazoa; phylum Arthropoda; class Insecta; order Coleoptera; family Scarabaeidae; genus Popillia; species Popillia japonica. The sequence continues at coordinate 10,720 of SMLS01066447.1, forward strand.
AATCTGTTCGATTAAACATAAAAAAAATGTACTTAAAACTAGTAAATAATTCTTTAAATTTAACAAAACATTATTTGTGACCTCTGTTGTAACATTAACAAAATTTAACCTTAAAATAGAAAACTAACTTATCGGCCGTGTGATTGGTTTAATTAAATATAAATTCAAGGTCAACTAACATTATTGTGCTTGGCGTCGGTTTTAGATAATTGAAATAGTACTATTTTTCTATGAAATTTAGAGTTAAAATCTCTCAAATCGATTTTTGAAGTAATTAAATTAGTGAAATAAACTAACGGAATGCATTAAAATGCAACAATTAATGGATAGGAAATTCTAACCTTACTTCCTAGGATCGACCTATATCAGGAATTACAGCCTTAGAAAATGGTAAATCAGGATATATGGTGTAGATTGGTCAGTTCTAGTTCTTGGAAAAATAAATTAATGATTAATAATCGATTCAATATAAAATAATTTTAGATACAAATTTGTTGGCGTCCTTTTTAGAAGAAAGAATTACACAACAGTTAACTCGTTGACGATCAAAAACATATTATCTAGTTATTCAAATTTTTCTCGAAAATTGATATCTAATCGATGATTTCTATTGGCGAAAATGGAAAACAATTTTGATATTGACAACTTGAAGACATGAAAAAAATATTTTCCTTAATTTAATTAATTTTTTGGTTAGCTTTCACTAATATAATCTTTTTTTACCTATTAACATTATTTGATTTCAGATATCTCTTTTAACATAATATTTTACATTAATTAAAACATTTGGTACAAAACTCCTCTTGGTGACATTTTCTGGCGAATTCTTGGCTACTTAATTTCTATTGGAATGCCCAAATTATTGTCTAAATTTTACATAAATAATTAGCTTTATATTTCTCTTTAAATTAATTAATGAATGAATTCTATGCTATCCAACTTGGTTTAACCTGTCTGATATTCGGTCTCTTGCTACAACATAACTGTCCTTGTCACATTGCACCTAATAACAGCTAGATCTCCCCGAAGTCTTCCAGCTGGTCTAAAGATTTTGTTTCTAACTAACCCCTCGTACAAGTATTATAAAAAAAAAATAAAATAGTACTGAAATTGTCTCTATACAATACATGTTCACATTCGGTCTGGTAATGTCGACTATACTCTGTTTTTTAATAAGGGGAGTGAATTAAATATAGCCCGCCAAAATATAGGCTTAGGATCGGTTTGTTGCCGGTCATGTTTACACTGCCAAATTTTGGTATTTCAGCGACGCCATATCTTTTTTGTGTTTCTAGTACGTTTAACCCTGGCAGGCTACACTTATTTTCAGAACTTAATTTGCTACAGTGGAGTCCAGGTTCTACCTCAAATAAAAGTTAATAATTGTCAAAAAATGTGTTTATATGAATATAACGCAAAAACAAGATAAAATAACTTTCTAAAGTTGGGATTATTCAGCAAAATAGTATTTTATTATCACTCCGCCTAAGTTGGACAAATTTTCTTTTGATGTTGTAAACAAATAAATTTTCTGCATATACAGCAGTTGACCCTCGATTTTCTTGTCTTGGTTTTTGTCGTAAAATGAACATCTATTAGTAGTTTGCAGGTGGGCTTGTTAGTACTTCTACTGGAGGGGATATTTTTGATACATTCATATAGTTTGACGGAGTTCACGCATCATAGTGAAGTTTGCAAGCGACTTTCCATATGAGGTTTCACTAAATTAAGTGCAAGTTTTTTCAGGTAATCTCTTCTGTTTTTGACAATTTCTTTATTTAGTGCATTCGAGCCTCTTAAAAGTACCAACGAGATATATCCCACAATATTTAGCAAATTATAAAACGGGCATAATGGCCAATTTCTACTAGTAAAATAAGTGTGGCCCAGTTGGTCCAAATTGTCCACTCCTCCTTTGGTGGAATTATAAAACTATATAATTTCTGGTAATTTGGTGGTATTTCACTCATCACCTTTTTCCTGCATTGTCGAAAGCATAATAACAGTTTTTTTCTTAGTTTTTGGTGGACAATATGATAATAATGTAAGTTGGTCACTATAGCAAAACATGGCGGAGTTTATCTGCCTCTCCTTGAGGTCCAAGAATGATGGAGGAATTTCTGTTTTATTTTTCTTCAGTGTACCTACAACTGTAATTATTTTTTTTAAAGGTTTTTTGCCATCGGCACAGATGTGAACCAGTTGTCAGTTGTCAGATAATCCGGGTAAATGCATAACAAGATTTCTTTTTAATGTACGATGAACTGCTCCTTTCACACCTGACCAATTGAATCCATTTTTGCTTCTTAGTTTGATGGAAACCTTCAAAACTTTAACCTTATCTTGGTCTGCAAGCTGTATCTGTGCCAAGGGTACATCGTCCTCAGAATCATAAACGGGTGGTAAGGGATCCTGAGGTTGTACTGGAATAGAGGAAACGAGGGACGTCTTCAGTTTTAGATTTTTTGTCCTCTCTAATCTCTCTCTAAAATCGTATAATTGTATAATTTATATAACATTGTCCTCACCGATCTCGTCCTGAACCCTCGGAAGCAGAATCATAAAGAATACGGTGTATTTCAGCTAGATCATCAGGATTTGTTAGAGCGAAAATCTTATTTTGAGAAGCTATTATTTGCCCGATCTAAAAAACAACAATTAAATTAAAAAATAGCATAAACTATGCAATAAAAAGATTAATAATCAGATAATTTAGTAAAATAAATATATACTTACAAGCGAAAATAAATTTAATACCTATGTACAGTCTTATTCTGCTACACTGAGGTATACATGTATATATCCCAACTATCAAATATCTCAAAGATGCAAAGGCACTGTCTTTCACCAACTGACACATCGTGTGCTGAGACTACTCAAAATCCCGCGAGCGCAGCTCCATCTATTTTCGATTAGCGGGATTTCTGAAGAAGGCAGGGGTACATGTGTACCCCTAATAGCATTCCAGGGTTATAGTTTTTTAAAACTATTTGCTTGTAAAAATGGATCCACAGCCGAATACAAGAGGACTATCAACATCGTCTCCAAGAAAACGTCCTACTTTGGGGCATGGATATGTGTACAGGAAAAGCAAGTTATACACTACAAATTTCAAACAGTTTAGGTAACATACCTAAATAGTCATAAATATGTATATTTATATTTAACAATAATAATAGGTGTTTCGAAGAAGAAGAAAGAAATACCGTTTGATCCCTCCCTGGTGTGATTAGAGTTGTTGGAAATAATAAATCATCCCAAAGAAGATTATAATGTGTACGCAGTGGACGAAATGGCAAAACAGAGTAATCAAATTGTCTTTAGATTACCACCTTACTATTGAATTAGTTTGGGTACAAATAAAAAATGAAGTAGCTGCAAAAAATAACAGCTTCACATTAGCTGAAGTGAAAGACCTTTTGTTAACCGCTATTACAAATGTAAACTCAGAAACGTGGATTCAATATGTGATTAAAGAATAAGGCAAAATGTGCAAGTTAGATGGCTTAATAGATGTGGTGGAATCATTTTTTATTTCATTTGGTAATGATGACACAAGCGACAGTGATATGGACAGTGATAGTGATTCTATTGAAGAACTGTAGAATTATGTATTTAGAATATAATATCATTATTGTAGTTTGATGGACCAGCTATCACTTCTTTCTATTGTAATTTATAATAGTATGTAACATCAATTTTAAATTTCTGAAATACAAATTTTATGTTAATATATTTGATGTACCTACTACAAATATCTACAGGTTTTCCACGTAACTCGTTCGTTAGAAGTTTTCTGTGTTAACGTCTTAGGGCAGTTCTCAAAATTTGTAAAGCGTAATGCTGCTAGTTGGTGAGTCAAAATAAAATGTTTACACCCATGAATCACTTCCGGTTATGCCGGAAATCATAACCAACTTTGATATTTCAAATCAAATGTCATATTTTTTATTGCTTATGAGGTGTTATAACATTTTGTATTAAGGTTCCTTATGTCAAAAATTAACTGTTTTTGAATTATTTTGATTTTTGTGAAATTTCTTGCTTTTTCAGATGATCTTTTAAAATCGTATATCGAAGCCGTGAATGAACCGAATTGTTTCATATTTCTGCTGGAGGCGGCGAAAGGTAGAAGAGACTGTTTAACGTCTAAACAGTTAATAAATCTCTTACAGGGTGTTCTGAATTTCATGATTATTTAAGTAATTTTCAAATAAGGAGAAATCGATTTTTTAAAATGTAACACCCTGTATGTGAATACACCATACTAAGTAGATAAATATTTTGCATCGAACAGTTGTAGGTGTCTCTATGTTTATCTGTCATAGTTTCAGAGTTATTGGCAATTTTTTTTTTAAATTGAACATTATATTAGTAGTGAGCCTTGGAAAATAAATTCTAAATAGTTTTGCAACAACAAATTGTATTAATTTGCATTTATTAAACCAAATAACAAATAAACATTAACAACAACATCAACAAGAAAGAAAAGTAAATAAAAATAACAAATTAAATAAATATTCAAAATGATCTCTGTTCCGATCTAAGCAGAGCATAATTCTTCTTCGTAACTCTGTTGTAGTGGCTTTTCTTACATTGTCGGCGTTCAAGTTTCGAAAACTGTCCCGTACTCTATTTATAAGGACTTCTCTATTTTGCACAGGAGACGCGTAAACTTAATTTTTTATTTGACCCCATAAATAAAAATCAAGGGGAGTCAAATCGGGGGATCTGGGTGGTCAGCACCAAGGTCCATTTCGGCCGATCCACCTATCCTCAAAAATATGGGTTTCTTCTTGATATACTTATTGCGAAGAATGAGCGGGCGCTCCATCTATTTGAAACCAACATTGCCGTGGTAAGCTATTCAAAAATGGCACTAGTACTTCCCTTAGCAGTTGTAGATACCGGATGCTTGTTAAATTTTCGTTATATATTTCGTATGTAACGCAGTTGTGTACAATCATTGCCAAAATATTGAAGCTAAAAGTGTCTTGAAAATTTGCTTCTCTAACAGAATGTGGATTTTGTTGCGCCCAATGATGACAATTTCTTCTATTAATAATCCCTTCATGGCTAAATTTCGACTCATCTGTTCAGATAATTTTAGATACAAAATTGGGTTCTTCTTGTGTTTTCGTTAAAATGAACTCACAAAACTGCATTTTTCTATCTTGATCCCCTAGACGAAAAGCCTGAACCGATGGAAAAGAATAAGGATGCATTTTATTTTTCTTTAAAATCCTATGTATCGATGTACATGATATCCCTAAATCTGCAGACGCTGCCGATACAGAACAGGTTGGATACGCATGAAAATTTCCCAAAACAACAATTTCATTCCCTTCATCGCCCGTAATCGGTTTTGGAACTGTCTTCTTGACTTGAATGCCAAAGCGAATAAAGTTTGATTCTATTCGGTTGAATTTAGTTTTATTATTATAACTCGACATGTCCCTCCAATAATTTGAAGAGACTCACAATGAATATAAAATAAATTCAAAATATCTCTATTAGAATAAATATTTAATTCTTCCTGCATATTCGTGAACAACTTAAGATCACCTCAATACGCAATAAACTTTGTGACAATTTTGACAGATCAGATTTACTTTTGATGGCTTACTATCACGATTTTTCTTGGTAATGCTCAATTTAGAGAATAATCATTAATAATTCTAAAACTATGGCAGATAGACATAGGGACATCTACAGCTGTTCGATGCAAAATATGTATCTACTTAGTATGGTGTATTCACGTGCAGGGTGTTCCATTAAAAATAATCGATTTCTCCTTATTTGAAAATTACTTAAATAATCATCAAATTCAGAATACCTTGTAAGAGATTTATTAACTGTTTAGACGTTAAACAGTCTCTTCTACCTTTCGCCGCCTCCAGCAGAAATATGAAACAATTCGGTTCATTCACGACTTAGATATACGATTTTGAAAGATCATTTGAAAAAGCAAAAAATTTCACAAAAATCAAAATAATTCAAAAACGATTAATTTTTGACATAAGGAACCTTAATACAAAATGTTATAACACCTCATAAGGAATCTAAAAAAGCAATAAAAAATATGACATTTGATTTGAAATATCAACGTTGGTTATGATTTCCGGTATAACCGGAAGTGATTCATGAGTGTAAACATTTTATTTTGACTCACCAAATAGCAACATTACGCTTTAAAAATTTTCAGAACTGCCCTAAGACTTTAACACAGAAAACTTTTAACGAACGGGTTACGTGGAAAACCCTGTATAATGAAAATAATAAAATAAGTACATATTAAAATTATTGTGCACTTATTTTTTTATAAATGTGTTGTATATTCAAATTAAATTACATATGGAAGTGCAAATAAGTACTTGATTTCGTTGTAATTCATCATTTAAATTTACCGCCAAATTAGCTGTCAGGTTAATTTGCCTAATGTGATGCGGATTTTACAATTTACTCCACTTAAATAAAAGAAACAGAGTATACTTATTAGAGCAATACGTACAATGTTTGCGTGAAACTTTAATATCATTCAGCACTCTTTTACAATAACGTAAGCATTGCGTTCGATAAAGTTTTGCGGAATTTGTATGGGAATCCAGTAAGTGAAAATCAAATATTTGCTCCGGTCGGAATTCGCATAAACGGCTTAAACATCACTGGATAGGGACAGGCAGCTTTTCGCAGATTCGGAGAAATTAGAATGTCAATAACATTGTGTACGCTGCGATGATAAATCCCTGTGTTCTCGGCGTGTCGTAGCGCTTAACAAAAAGGGCGCCCCCGTATTAAACAATTTCGGAAAATTCTTCGTAGAAACGGACGGAAAATTACATTTCTTTCGTTTTTGCTTATTTTTCTTTTTCTCGTTGTTCCAGTGGTGCAGAAAT
>SMLS01066448.1:0-56449 GCA_004785975.1 Popillia japonica
CCGTCAGCGCCTGTGTGCTGTGATAGTCTAGCTCCTTGTACGGTCTTCCCAGCCAGCGTTGAATGTTAGGGATTAGTTGGTGAGTCCATCGACCGTGCTTTCCGCGATTCCACTTCTCTTGCCAGCGTCTTAGCAGTTTTTCTGCGGTCTCTTGCTTCGATTCCCCTGTATAACGGGCGTGTCTCTCCCAAGCCAGAAGTTCTATGGGGGGTAATTCTGCTATCACCGCCGCCGCCTCGGCGGAGGCCGTTCTTATGCGCTGCATACTCTAATCGCAACTATCTTCTGCAGTGCGGTTAATTTCGCTAGCAACTTAGCATTAGATGTTGCTTGCCACCACAGAGAGTAGACTACTCTGGCTAGCATTTTTTTTTTAGGGATCGTGGCCCTCCGACTTTCGGCATCAGGCACGAAAGGGCCGTGATTGTCCTTTCCGATTTAGCGACCACTTCTCTTGTGCGTAGCAAAGGTCATCTTTACGTCCACCCAGATTCCCAGGTATTTCAGCACCGGTTTTAGCTTGAAGACATGCCCAAGGAGAACAAACTCTATTCTTCCGATCTTTCTCTTGGTGGTAAGCAACAGTGCCTCCGTTTTTCCTGGTGCCAATCGTAGCCCATGAGCTCGCATCCATTCTGAGATCCTGTGTAGCGCTAGGTTTGCTGTGCTTGTTAGCACCTCCTCATTTACGGCAGTTACCACCAGTGCCCCGTCGTCAGTAAATCCAATTAGTTCAACGCCCTTCGGCTGCTTGATCTTCAGAAGGCCATCCTATGCCACATTCCACAGCGTGGGACCGAGTACCGATCCTTGGGCTACTCCGCTGTTAACATTCCAGACTTTTGTTCTTCCCTCGGCCTCCAGCAAAACTTCCCTGTCCGAGAGATAGGCGGCGATGATATTGAGGAGATGTCCTCTCACTTCTCGTACTTCTAAGGCATCGAAAATGTGCTGCCATGACGCGCTATTGAACGCGATTTTAACATCTAACGTGATCATGGCGCATAGTCGGCGGTGTTGATGGCCCACGAATGCAGCGGCTCGTTTTGCTGAGTCTAGGACTCGCAGAACAGCGTCCACAGTGTGTCTGCCTTCTCGAAACCCGTACTGGTTTTCTGCCAGTCCCCCGGTTCGCTCAAGCTCCCGCTTTAACCTGGCCAGTAAGAGGTGCTCGTATAGTTTTCCCTCTACGTCTAAAAGACATATAGGCCTGTATAAGCTAGGGTCGCCTAGAGGTTTCTTTCCCTTCCTAATTAGAACCAGTTTTGCCCTTTCCATTGTCGAGGGAATTCTCCTCTTTGTGCTAAATTGTTGTATACAGCCAGTACGTATTTTGGGTTTGTTTGCACAACACGTTTAAGAACTTCTGATGGGATGTTTTTTGGGCCTGGGGCTTTGTTTACTTCTAGGCGCAGTTGTGCCTCTCGGAGTTCCACTTCAGTGAAATCCACGAAGGGAGCATCTTGTTGCCATTCGAAGTTGGTTTTTTTATCTGAACCTCAAAATTCACATCAAAATCTTCCACTTTGAAGGTAATCTGCTACAGTTTCGGCTTTTTATTTTAGGTTACGGTTATGGTATTTACTTCTGAAAGAAGTTTAATATTGTTGCCCTTACTGTTGGACTGTTGGTCTTAAGCATCTTTACTAATTTCTAATCGAATCTAACACGAACTTCAAAAATATTTTTCTATAAAAGTTTCTAGCAGAGCAGTGATTTCTTTCGGATATATTGATAAAATTAAATATCTTTTCAAAACCTTTTGCCAGACTTCGTTCAGCTGGCGCAAGAGACAGACAAACTTAAAAAAAAAGGACAGGTTTCCGACAGGTACAGTGTGAATAAACTCCCTATCAAGGTTGTTGAAATGGCTGGTCCTAATATTAAGACGAAATGTAATAATAAAATTGCGCCGTAGATTTAATATTCGAATGTTGATCTGCAGAAACAGACCACTTATAGTTAATTACACAATCGTCAGACGTAAACGGTCAAGTAAAAACGGTAAATATTTTCATTATCGTGGGCGTAGCTCTACAGAATGCGTATAATAACATTCTGGCGAGCTTTAACCTTACATTGACCCGACAAGTTTATGTTTACACTAAGCTTGCACATTGAGTGGAAAAACCGCCGACGTAAAATTCCGAAATGCGGGTCCTTATTGATGGGTAGGTGAGGAGTTGGCGTTGATAAATAAGCTCTTGTTCACGCGAAATTGTAATGGTGAGGCCAATATTTTCTTGATATCTTGTTTTTGTATAAAATGGAGAAAAAATTGTTTCAAACGTTGGAATGTATTTGTGGGTGTTTCGAAATCTGCTATAAGGCATAAAATATGAAATACAATTTGTAAATAATGACGTGATAAATATTATAAAAGAGAAATTTTATATACAGGTAAAATATTAATAAGATTATTTGCAGTTATAAATATTAAAAAATCGCTAATAACATTTCTATTTCTCATGAGAGTATGTTAAAAGCATTCTTAAACGTTGTTACAGCAGAAAAATCTGGAATAAGTTTTGGAAGGAACAACTTAGAACCAATTCGGTAATAAATCTAAACTTGATGCCTAGAATTTTGTCGCGAAAACTCATTAATCACTTGAGAATCATTTTTTTGTGCACATAATCCGCCAACTAAATTAATCTTTTCTTGAAGTTTACACCAAGCATGTTAATTCCGAGATCGTGACTGGAATTGGACATGGTTTAGGTTTTTTAAGATAAAAATACGACGACGTCGTAATAATGAATCTACGATATAGTGGGTAAAATTATATTCATTTTAGCTGGGCCGATTCCTCCAGAGAAACTCCGATATCTTTGAATTCGCGATTAAGAAATTAAGATTTCTAATATGTGGAGAAACAATCATCACAGAATCGAAAAGTATCCAAAGGTCATTGACTAGATCGACTTTCTACATTGCATTGCCATTTGTACTATACAGGGTGTCCGGGAAGATGTGGAAATCTCTTGGATGCAGATAGAACATGAACAAATAAGGTAATAAGTTCCTATACAAATTGTTCTGAAATGAGAAGTGAAATGAGGTGGTGCCGCATCGTGCATGAAGTACATGTTTCGGCGGGTTTCAAGTAGTAAGTGCTCTATTATATATCGAAAAGCGTCAAATAAAATTGTCTGTTCCAATCAAAAAATTGTCAATGATTCCTGCTCAAATATTGATACCATTTTTGGCAAACCATGCTTCATTCGTGAAAAGAATAATGCTTATGGAGTTAACATTATTTCGTTGCTACCCCGCTTACAAACTCATTCTACGAGGAAAATCTTCAGGAATTACTTCACGTATTTTTCGGAAATGATATGGATATAACAGCTGTTCATGAAGAACTTCATGTCCTATTATTTTCGATGTCTCAAACTGTGCTGATAATTGTGGAGTGGTTGTTGATGGATTGTCATCAGCATTTAAGGGTGTTGCGTACAAAAAAAAATGCTTTTTATTACTGATTTCTTCATGTGCAATATAATATAAACGTATTTCTGGATTACTATTACAAGGACTAAAAGAAAAGTGTAAAACGAAAAATAATGACTCTAGGATGACTTACGAGTTAAAAAAGTCAACATCTTATGTCAATCCCAGAGCCATTAACAATGGTCCGATGGAAGTAAGATTTTAAGTATTGATGTATAAGATATACTTCTACGTCTTTATGAAGCTATTTAATCAAAAAATAACATATTTATGTAAATAAAGCGTTTTGAAAAGTGCGGTTACGTTAATATCACTTTCAGTGCTGCTTTCAAAACATTTTATTTTCATAAATAATTTCTTTTTTGATTAAATAGCTTCACCAAGACGTAAAAGTATATCTTATACATGAATATTTAAAATCTCACTTCTATCGGACCATTGTCAATGACTCTGGGATTGACACAAGATGTTGACTTTTTTAACTCGTAAGTCATCTCCTGGTCATTATTTTTCGTTTTACATTTCTCTTTTATTCCTTGAAACATACTAGAAACATGTTTACATTCTATTGCACATGAAAGAAGCAGTAATAAAGAAGTTATTTTTTTTTGTACCCAACACCCTTAAAATATATAATATTAGTACTACGTTTTCCTAAAATTATGAAGATAGTCAAAGATATGTATTATCTTATTAACTTTCGTGATATAATCTTCTAGCTTCTAAAGCATTACAAGACGCAAGACAATATATCAGATGCATATCTGCATACTCAATAAACATGTATTCCATACTTCCAATAAATTCAATGTGTCAACGATGTGATGACACGTTCTAAAATGCCGGATGTTTTATTTATTTCGTACCATAATAACGTTTGCAACAGCAATAGTTTTTTTGGTGCTGATAAAAATAAAACGCACATTTTTCGCTTACTTTTTCTCGTAAACGGTTCATTTTAAAGACAATAAGCAAGAGCACCTTTTTTTAAATCTGTGATACAAGCTATCCAGTTTAATATTTTGAAGTCTTTATTATTCAAATACCGATTTCCAGATGCGTCCTTCAGGGGCGCATATCTCCGTAGAAAGGCCCTGCAGGATTTTTTTTTATAGGATGTGACCTTATTTGCTCATGCCCTATCTGCATCCAAGTGATTTCCCACATTTTTCCGGAAACCCTGTACATAAATATAAGAGTAAGAACCAAAGCAGCATTTTGCGGTAAGTATCCTGAACAAAGTTCAGAGGATTGCATGGTTGGGCATCACGGGGGCCATATCCTCGACGCCGACGGCGACCATTGAGGCCATACTTGCTCCCCCTCCGCTACACCTGGCGTTGTGGTCAGAGGCTGCCCTGGGGGCCTACAGGTTAAAACGTAGTGGATGCAAAGGTCTCACTGGCAGAGCCAGTGACCATACTGGCATCTTCACATACATCGAAAAGACGGCACCACTGTCCGTTAGACCGGACAGGATCCCGCCCATCTTTAGTTTCACTCGAAACTATAAAGTAGACATCCCCACCAGGGCGACTGCTTTATCCGACATCTGCAAACGCAAGCATGGGCTCCAGCTTTGGTTTGTAGATGCCTCCAAAACGCCAAATGGCATGGGCATTGGAATCTGGAAGGATGGGAAGTCACAGGGTGAATCCATCGGCCTGGGGCGCTCACCTTCCATTTTCCTGGCCGAAATTATAGCCATTCAGATGTGCGTGGAAGGAATGAAGTGGTGGAAATTCTTTCGGACAGCCAGGGTGCTCTCAAGGCATTACAGGCTGTCAAGTTTGATTCTGAGGTAGTTTTCAACTGCCACAGGAAGCTGAATCAACTGGCAGAACTTTGCAGCGTTACGCTGAGATGGGTGCCGGGCCACTCCGAGATTAGGGGTAATGAAATTGCTGACGGGCTAACCAGATCACCCAGTGAGCGACCACATATAAGTCCGGAACCGACGTGTGGGAGATCCTATGGTTGCGTCAAAGCCTTCGTCAGAACTCAGCTCGCTGCCAGACACCGGTCCCACAGGAGGGGACTCACTGGAATGAGCCACTGTAAAATCCTGGGTGTTCATCCTTACCAGGATAGGCTCCATAAAGCTGTCTCCATGAGTAGGCCTAGGCTAAGGATGCTAACAGGCATCCTGACTGGGTACTGCACACTGAACAAACACCTGTTTCGCATGGGCTTAGTAAACTCTCCCCAGTGCAGAAACTGCGGAGACGTGGAGGAAACTCCCGTGCATCTCCTTTCCGACTGCCCTGCTTGGGACGAGGCGAGGCGGAGCTACTTTGGGATCGCGAGATTGGACGAACCCAAACTAGAGAAACTTTTGACCAGCTTGCACACTTTTTTTCACGGGTGCAAGTGGGATGGAAGGCCTAAACGATATGGGCCGCACGGGGTTACCCGCCCACGGGCACTTAAAAAAAAGCATTTGTTAGTATTGTTTGTGAGTATACCAGCACACCAGTCGATAATGCACTGAATATTGTCCTTGTAGGTTTAAAATGTAATTCCAACTTGCTATTGATTTATAAGGTTTAAGATCATCTGCATACGCAATTACAGGATAGGATAACTTTTTCAAAGGATTGTTTATATACAAAACAAATAGTAAAGAGCCTAAGATGGAACTCTGCGGCACACCAGAGATGGAAAGAAACTAAACGATTTATAGACATTATAATTACATCTACCGATTAAATAAGAGTCAATTAGCTGCAAGAAGGAAAACTTAAACCAAAGTGAGATAGCTTGTGAAGTAATATTGCGTAATCCAGAGTATCGAAGACGCTACTAAACTCAGTATACACAAACTTCAACTACTTCTTTTTTATCCAAATCTTAACAAATGTTGGCAAATAGTTACAAGGTTAGCGATAGTTAAACGTCCGTGTAGGAAGCAATGCTGATCGGGCAATATTCTCATAAACTTTGGCAAAATTGGATAGGATGGATATAGGTCAACAGTTGTTAATTTCAGATTTTGCATCTTTCTTGACCACTGGACAAATCCTGGTTAATTGTTATAAATGAGAGAAATGGGTGTTTTTATCGATCACTTGATTATCACAGCTAAAGATTTAGCGAAAGCAGTTTCAAGCTTATGTAAATGAAAGACGATATTCAATGCTCGCCAGCTACAAAGTTAGCGAGAAAAAATGTTCCTGTAATTAAAACTCTTCCCTGCTATTTAGAGATAAGGTAATTCATTTGTTGTTGGTGTTGTGCATATTCAGATTATTTTTCAATCCTTTGCAACTTACAATCTAGCGATGGCAAACTGATACATATAACCTTAAACACTTGATACAAGGTTTAAAAGTCAAAAGCTTTTCCAGTAATGAAAAGGATATTTTCCTTCCCTTCTGTGCTTCTTGTTATATCAGGTATTAAGACTTGTAAGTAGCTCAGAATAAATTCAACAGATAGTACATAGCACTAAGGAAAAGTATAAGCTAGATCTCATGGGGATTGCACGTGGAATATCTACTACTTACAAACGAAGGAAAGAGATACAATCAAGATTAACTTCTTGATTGTATCTCTCGGGAGCAGGAGTAGTAAAAGATTGGCTACAGGTTAATGACAGATATTCCAGACCAATCGAAGACCAATAAATTCCACTATCTGAGGCTAGTTTATTCCATACCAAAAATTAATTTGGAAATGAAAAGTTGCAGGTAGTAGATATTCCTACCAGGGAGACTGCAATAATCTTCACCTGCAAACTCAAGCTGGAACTTCATCACTGGTTCGTAGATATCTCCAAAATGCCAAATGCAACGGGCATTGGAATTTGGATAGACGAGGAACCAGCTGATGAATCTATTAGCCTAGGGAGTTTAGCTTCATCTTCCAGTCCGAAATAATATCTATCCACACGTGCGTAGAAGACATTCTAAATTCCTCGCATAACAATGGATTGGTTGAAATACTATCGAACAGTCAAGGTGCCTCTAAAGCTCTATACGCTGTTAAATTTGATTCCGAAGCGGTACTGAATTGCCATAGGTAGCTAAACCAACTGGCTGAACATCACAGTATCCCTTCACTCTGACATTAGCAGAAACGAGCTTGCGGACAGATTAGCCTGAGCAGTTAGTGAATACCCATTTACAGGACTAGAACCGATGTATGGGAGTTCTTATGGTTGCAAATCTTCTTTTAGACCTCCTATTGGAAAGGATTGAACCTGTAAAGCAGTCTCTATGAGCAGACCCAGCCTAAAGATGCTTACAGGTATCTTGATTGGGAACTGTAGACTGAACAAACACTAACACTGAAAGGGTTTAGCAAACTGTTTTCAGTTTAGAAGCTGTGGAAGAAGAAACAACTGCCCATTTCCTTGCCGATTATCTAGTATGGGATGCGGAGAGGGTGAGCTACTGTGGGGTAGTGAGACTAGATGAATTAGAAAAATTAACTCTCAACTAACTCGGCACGTTTTGCCTGAAGCGCAAGTCCTCAGTCGAGAGGCTTAAAACGACATGAGGGGACAATAGGTTTTTTGGTCGACCGACCCCTCAAGGTTTATCCGCCCATGAAAAAAAAGGTATAGGCTGTATAGCACAGGTGCATTTTATCAGAATTCCAGGTAATATTATCAGATATGTATGTCAAGGAAACACTGACTTATACTTTAAAATGTTTTACAATGCTCCATTACAATTATTTTGGTAATATTGTTTAGATAATTCTAAGACATTTAATTAATTCATTTCTATTCCACGACAGCGTTTTTTAAATTTATTATTAATTCTAGACCGTACAGAAGTTCCATAGCATTCAGTTCGAGATTGTGCATTGTTTCAGTCACGGTCCATTTAACAGGACCATACAATAGCTTGATTGAAATGTGAGCATAGCACTGTCGATCGGTTCTGTAGTCATATCACCGGTTGGAGCAATCACGATAGAGAACACAAAACAAAATCGAACAAAAAGAAAAAAAACGAAAGTGCGATCGAAAATTAAAAAGTGCTCGTCTATGTAGGTACAGCAGCAAAAAAAAGAGCAATGAAAAAAGGATCTAGGGCGCGTTTGCCGCTTTTTAATTTGATGGCGATTGTTTCTCTTTTTAGAAAAGGTCTAACGTCATTTTAATTACAAAATTTTCTAGTTTAAAATTAAATATTTCACTTATTATCTCACGTTAAATATAAATTAGCAGATGGGGAACGATGAAATTTGAAATATTGGATGCGGTAATTAATATTCTAGAATAAAGGGTAGCGATGTATGCAGGAATAATATTTTGTAATAAAACGTAACGCAATTCGACTGCATCTCTACGAAATTTTCGCTTCTCCAATGCAGCAATACTCTCGCTATTTTTATTGTGCAATTTACTACTCCTAGGGGCTTAAACTAACTGCCAGCTGAAATCGGATTAGCTACATTCCTATTTCGTTGTTCGCTTCGTTTGTTGTTCAAGAAAACAGAACATCAGACCACACGTCTGCTAAATCTCATGTAATTTCCTCTTGAGAGTCTCACATTGTTGTATTCGGAAAATCTCAATCCTGCATATGGTTCCACCGTATGTAATTCAATTTTCAACTACGAGTATACCGTCCCCTTGATGTGCTACTCATTAATTTGCAAAATTAAAAAAAACCGATATAGCCTCCACAGTAAAATGGACACGGTGGCGTATCCTTTGAGGCTATCTGCTTAATTGCTTTGTTTCGAGTGTGTGTATATGTGCAAAATTACGCCGGTTTTAGCCTAATTTTATCCTGTGCTTTGAGCAACGCTCAGCTTCGAAACTGAAAGCGACTTGTAATACATAGAAAGTCTGATTATAGCGGGATGGCGGAGTCCTATGCTGCGCTCGTTCCAGACCTGTTGCGCTATTACAAGTGCGCGCTGTAGTACAGTACTCGCACAAATACACAGCAACAGTTGATTCTGGCGTGTTTCCCAAGGTCAACGCGGATGAAATTGATTTTACGCACGGGGTTCAGATGCAGCGGAAGAAGCCGCTGATGTAGGGTGGGGTGTTTGCCGGGGAATTATGTTTCCCTTTATTACGCTACTAGTGCCACCTTCGTTATTAGAGTGAAGTACGGCCCCATAAAAATTTTGCTGCTAGAAAAATACGCAGGTATAGAAGGTTTTATTAAAACTTACCAGGTCTTAGAAAATGGAATGGAAAAGTTGATAATATAGTAATTCAGCCTACGATAATTTCTTGCAGTAAAATATTTTATTGGTTTGAGGTTTGCAGCACCGAGAGCTGTCACTTTTTGACATTGTCAACAATAGAAAATCATATGTTTATCTTCCTACTTCACATGAAGATGGAAACATTTGTGGACTAGTGAAGGTACGCGGTATCCAGTCTTACACTATACAGGGTGCGTATAAAGAATTGCACCAAATGAAGTGTTTCATTTTTTTAAGAGATTGGTATTTGTCTGAGATAGCCATCCTAAATTTTCATGTCATTTAGTAGGTAATTAATTGAGAAACACAATATGGCATATCATAAACTTATCTATTTCAAAATAACAAAAAGACAAATACGTACAGCAAGTGAATAAACTGCTGTAAAGAAATAAGTGAAATAATTGAAAATCAATTTACTTTCTTGATTTCTATGGAATCAAATGTGTTTATACTATCTTTCGAGATTTATACGCTAGCAATACTATGAAATGAATTTGTGCGAGATTGAGCGCATTGAACTATTACTACTTGTTAGATTAGGTAATAGGAGGAGGACCTATTCAGAAGCTTGTCATCTATTGGCGATAGTCATCTGAACAGACCTGCAATCAGCAGATCTACAGTATCGCGTGAGGTACTTAGAACTAGTACAAAACCAAATTCTACCAAAAAAAAAAACAAATTATGCCAAATCCAATAAATCGACAATACTTGCACCCAGACGTCTGGTATCAACAAGATGGTGTTCTATCGCATTTCGGTCATCAGAATGCAGCAGAATGCCCTGGAAGCTTTTGTTGATAGACTTCGATAGTGTCAAGATGTAAATGGACAACAATTTGAGCATCTGTTGTAATGTTCTTTAGTCAAGTAACTCTAGTTTCAATTATTTCATTTATTTCATCATAGCAGTTTATGCACTTAATGTATTTGGTTTAGCTTTTTATTTTATTTGTTATTTTGGAATAAATAAGTTTATGATATGCCGTATTGTGTTTCTAAATAAATTCCCTGTCAAATGATAGTAAATTAGACATAAGTTGGTATTTAAAATAATTCAAGTTGGCTGGCTCAGAGATACACCAGTCTCTATAACACCATTTGGTGCAATGCTTTATACGCACCCTGTAAACTGCCATAATAGTGACTTTGGTTATCTTTTGTATTTCCTAAAATAATTTTGAAAATTGAGCTTTTATCTATCATCATATTTCCGCCATTTCGTTTATGAACTGCCAGAGGAAGATTAGGTATTTTAGGCAATGTTTGGCCCAGCTCAGAGTTGCTCATCAACTTAATCCATTAATGGTCAAGTGTTGAAATAGTCAAAATTTTGATTTACTTTTTAAACACACCTTAGTAAGAGTTGATTGCATACACATTTATAGACTATCAATAATACACAAATAATTGCAATATCTTGAATATCTTTGGGCATTAATGAATTTAACCTGGATAACATCGTTCTATGGCAAAAATCTTAACCGATTCCAATAGGCCGAGCCACTATTTTTAATTCAAAATTAAAACCAAAAATTCAAAATTCCAAAGTTGCTTCAGCAAATAAAACACAGAACGGTAGGTATTTGATAGGAATAAATGGAATACAATGGCAAAGTATTATCTTTGCAGACCACGATA
Source organism: Popillia japonica (assembly GCA_004785975.1). Lineage (NCBI taxonomy): Eukaryota > Metazoa > Arthropoda > Insecta > Coleoptera > Scarabaeidae > Popillia > Popillia japonica. The sequence continues at coordinate 11,275 of SMLS01066448.1, forward strand.
TCTAGGCCTAATTTGGAACAACTCTAAAAAACTATTTGCCGGCGGCTTTGTATTAATAATAGGTTTCGCGTTAGTTGTAACTAAATAAGCTGCGTCAAATTATTCGAAAGCAACTTCTCAAGGCTACTATCACAAAAACCACTAATGCTTCCAGTACGTTGACTACTTAAATTTTGGAAATACAAACTTGAAGGTCTGATGTCAGGCGTTAGTAATTACCAATTTCATGGCAGCTATCTCATTGCTAGAACGTTCTACTTTAATTCATTTTCTCAAGCACAATGATCACCATTCAATGGAGCTGTTATAACAATATTGGTTGTATTTAGTTTTGTTTAAAGTATCAGTTTAGATTTTTTCCTGTTCTGAAATGCATTAATTTTGAAAGAATCATTTTGTTTAGATGATGTTTAAAGCTGGATAACGTGAATGCAGAGGTTTGGTTTCCCAAGATGAAAATTCAGTGGCTTTCAAGCTGTATTACTTGTTGAACTACCACAAAATTATTAATAGGGGATGCGTTGCTTCTAGAGAATTACTGTCCAATTTCAATACTTTCGAATTTCGCCAAATATTTGAAAATGTTGTCTATACACAAATTTTGCATAACGTGAAATCGCACCTATCCAGATTCCAGCACGGATTTATACCAGGAAGTTCTACCGAGACAAATTTAATTACCATAGACCATAACATTTCATTGAAGAAACTCGACTTTTTTTTGATTTGTCAACTAGTTTTCAGCTTTTCATGAAGATTTATTTATCGAATAGAACAAAGCAAGTGTTGTAGAACGAATTTTATTCCACCCCATCTCCGCAAGGGTCCACCATCGGTCCTTTGTTGTTTATATTATACCTAGATGCTCTTCTCTGCTGTCTGAAATTCTCCGAAATGGCTTTGCCGACGATGTAAAGATTTACCACACTATTGCTACTATAGATGATGCAAAGTTTCTGCAAGATAATATAGAGCGATTATGCAATGGTGTTAACTTAATGTGTTGGAGCTGAACGTCGCTAAGTGCCAGGTGGTTTCCTATGCGCGCAAAACTAATGTGATTAATCTTGCTTATCCTATCAACGATACAGTTTTGTTTAAAGCTGACACTATTAGAGATCTGGGCATTGTTTTTGACAAATGTTTAAGTTTTAAGAACCATATTGACTACTTCTAAACAATTGGGATTTATTATTAGAAATTGTTTGGTGTACTGTTTTGGGGTGTGGTCACCGTATTATACATTTTATCAGCTGACGTATTCAACGACGATTTTTCAAGTATCTGTCATTTAAGATCGATCACCAATATCCCGCAAGAGAAACTGGCTACAATTCTTTATTGCAATCTTTTTTTATTATATTGCGAGTTTGCGTTGTTATATCTTGCGTTGGTTTGGTAACAGCCTCTGTTTCTGTTTCGCTTCTTCAGTATAGTTATACCCAGGTTATTACATTCATCTTCCAAATGCTTGTTAATTACATGTATATTGGTTGGTTTTGCTAACTTGGCCATGCCAAGCTTTGTTCAATGCATTCTTGATATTCACGAGGTCTTCGGTTTTGGTAAGGTTGGGTCGAATGGGTCCTTAAGCCTTCTTGTCTTCATTTTTTTTTGAGCGGGTCTGGCCGCTCGGAATGTGGAGGGTGCGAAGCTTCAAATGTGAGCCCTTCTGGCTTGGTGATCAGGAGTCTCCAAGTATCCGACGTGCTGGAACGAGAGGTGGGGGTTGTCCGGATCGAGCTCCCCTAGATGCTCGATTAGCGCATTCTTGATGTTGAGAGCTGCAGAATAACTAATCTTACTGTCTTTTTTAGTATTGGCGGCTGGGATGGCCATTGCATGCCATACAGTAATGTTAACTTTGAATACTATCTGACGTCTTTCAGAGAAGTTTTGTTTCTCCAAATGACTGTTAATTGTTGGACAACGATGTGACTCTGTGCTTTGTTAGCATAAAGTGGTTGGTGTGTAGCTCTGATCCTCAGTAAACAATGGTGTATTCTAGTCTGGATGAGTGTGATGTGTCAGTAAATAGGCTTCAAGGTCATTCTTTGGATTGATTGTTTGTTGATAGTCTTTCAGATCGACTTCCTGCAGGCAATTAATCCTTCACCCTTGACTGCCGGAATGGTTATATTTCTGTCCAACTATGTCTATGTTTGACCCGAATCTAAAACAATTTGTGAAGTAGGAGTTGCCTTAAATGATCAATAATGTAGTAACTTTGTTACTACTTAAACAGTTGCAAAATTTACTAAACAAAATGCCGTGAACTGCTTAACTGAAGTAGATTAGAAAGTTTTCTGGGTTTCGGGTTCATTAAGTGCAGCTTGATGAAAAGTGGAGCAGCAGTGGAGTAGTAGATATGATTATGGATAATGTGTCATTTCTTTATTTCTTGGTCTATCTAAGGAATTAAATGCTTGGCGGATATGAGATTTGGACAAATTCTGATTTATACGATGGTTTCATAGCAGAGCTTGAATAGAGCTCTTTTCCTTTGACGTTAGTTCTAAGAAAGATTCTACCATTTTATTCAAGTTTTTCAATTTTTAATAACACTATTTTATTTTGTATTTCCACAAAAGAAAGTCTGAGAAGGTTAACAACCTGACGCAAAATGTCGATTTGTTAAACCGAGAGTTCAAAACGATTTATCGCTAATTTATTATAAAATTTTCCAAAAATGGTAGTGGATTTCTAAAGTCAAATGGAACAAGTTGTGCGTGAAGTACATATTACATTTAACGATACTTCGTTATCATTATGCGTGGAATATGACGTTAAATAAACGGCCTTCACAGTTCTGTTGAATTACGTGCAATTTACCATAATGTTTCAGCATATATTTCACTGGTGTCACGAAGGATGTCGCTTTTAAGGCCTTTAATTGTTCCTTATTAAGTAGTATACTTGAGATTTAATGTATTCCCACGAAACAAGCTAGACGTTTTATTATATATAACTTAGGCATGGAATTTTAAATTTATTCGAGCTTCAAATTGAATTCAAATCCTTGAGAGATAAACTCTATTATAACTTATCGCTGTGAGAGTTAGTATTTCATAAGAATCTAATATGGTAGCTACTTCAGTAAAAGTCCCTTTTTTATATGATATTGATTTCCCTCTCTTTCCCTGCAACGTTATGTAAATGTCTTTTTTTCACGATTTTAGCTGGAAATTGTTTCACAACTTCCTTCATTTAAATAATTCTGTAGTGGTAATACTATAGCCCCTTTATCATATCTCTACATATTCATAATCTGTTTAATCATGGAAATAACAGTGTTATATTGCGAGCCTTTTGGTGGTTGAGTTGAGTGCAACTCCCACTTATTCCCCTTCATTATTACACGTCTGCTACAGGGGAAAGAGGATCTGTACTAAATACATACATATTATATCATTTTATTGAAATTTCGACGTCCCTACCGGCGAGAGAATGCAATGTTCACGTCATTATCAATACTAGATGACAGCAAAATTAATTAATCTAATGGATTGGGATGATGCGCCTCAGTCTAGGGACTAATTAATTATCCACATTTCTTTGTTTCGTTACGTCCTTGAAATAATAGTAGTAAATCAGTAAAGATATCGGCATTATTCTGTATACAGTGTGTCCGTAAAGTATGGAATAAATTCGATATTTCCTAAACCATAAGCCGGTTAAAAAAAAACCTGTGACACGTCGATTTTAATTTTAATGTTCTACATTCTACAACAACAATTCATTATACCAGGTGATCCACGTCAATATAATGACGTCATCGGCATATTTTTTAAATACAACACCCTGTATTTGGTTGCCATTTAGATTATTATTAATGAACTGACTCCAAAAAAGGTAGATACTTGGAGTCTAGCGGACAGAATTTGAAATATACACGGTAATAACTATTTATTATCAATTGCAATAAAGTAGGCGACTAATCTTATTTATCAATTTTATTGATAGATACTGATAACAGATACATGAGTTTATGTTAAATGTTCGACCTGTAGCCCTTGCTGTAGTTGACAGTAACCTAAACAAATAATAAATTTTTGTTGAACCTTGTTATGGTTTCCGGTGAAATATTGTTTATTTGTATGTTCGAATTCTCTCTTGTAATTCTTCAATATCTGCTGGTTTCGTTTTATAAACAACATTCTTCAGATGGCCCCATATAAAAATATCCAAAGGTTTGGCGACCTCGCTAGCCATGCAATATGTCCACATCTACCAATCCACCTGTTCAGAAAAATTTCGTCTAAGTACCTTTGAACATCTACAGCATAACGCGGAGGTGCACCATCCAGCTTTCATCAATCCTTCCAGGATGAATCCTACTGGGGAATAAATTAACTATAGTAGGTACAAGAAAGCCTCTTAAAAACTGAAGATATGTTAACCCGTCTAAATTATCTTCAAAAAAGTAAGGTACGATGATTCTATTTTTTACAATATCAGCCCATACATTTATCTTTTACGGGCATTGTGTTTGATGCGCACGCATCTATTTGGGATTTTCTTTTGCCCAGTATCTACAATTCTGACGATTAAATCACACACTTCCAACTGAGTTCGCGATCTGTCTCCATGCCCAGTCATCATAAGTATTTCAATTTTTTGCTGTACACTTAATTTCATTTTCACTTTAAATTAATTCGAAGCAATTATACAGAATATTCACGAATTAATACAATTCTTGTACTATTTAATTGCTATTAGACATCAATCAAAATAGTGACATTTCACAAAAACGAATCGTCTACTTTCTTTTATAAATAAATGCCACAATATTAAACGGTTAAGTGCAAAAGGAATGTCAATAAAACGACATGTATGATACCGTTTTGGATTCAGAATAATCTGTATATTCCAAAACTCGAACAGTGTACAGGGCGTTCCATTTAAAAAAGTTGTCGATGACGTCATTTCTCACATATGGTTCACTTTATATATGTAATTATAACGCTAAATTAAAGCAAATTGAAATCAAAAATCGACCTGTTTCGGGAAATTTCGTTAAAATTGTTTATTTCGCAAATAATGAATTTATTCCATACTTTACGGACACACTGTATGTACATAATAATAATAATAAGAAATTAATGGGGGAAGTATTGAGTATAACAAACGATACGTTCGACAAAGAAACCAAGACGCAACTAATAAGGTTGATACAAACAATCATAAACGTTCAGAAATCAGAGTATGCGATGATTCTGATACAAATTACACAAAGTTTAGTTCAGAATCGATAAATTCTCGGAAAATTGAGCTGTCTAAACATAATTCTCAACGCAATTCCGTGTCGTAGCAACGCAAAGCTACACAACTCTTACAAATTCCGGATCATTTAATACAAATCCCAAGATAATAAGCCAATAACGATGTAGTAATAAATACAGATCCGTTACATCGCGAGTTACGTATTGATTTTTCGTGTATGCACATACGTAGTGTGTTTCGGAATTGCAGTTTTACACCTCTATTTTGTAGTAAATTTGTTTTACACGTACATATTACACATGTATTATTCGTAATATACGTAAGTTTCTAATTTAAACTGCATACACCTTATTCAAAATCTTGTAAACAACTTTTCAATTCAATCGATATCCTGAAGACGTGCTTATTCACGCAAATTTTCCACGAGGCATTCTTCAGTAAACGGCGGTAATTCTTAACGCGAAAAACACTAAGAATTTTAATGATGTGTTTATAAACGAAGATGGCATTTACTTTGAAAATGGTGAATATAAATGCTAGATATGACAACTAATGCCAAGTTTGTGTTTAATTAGTTTTTCGAATCGTGCCGATCTTAATAAACTTCTCAAACTCATTCGGTAGATTCCAAACGATTAATTTTCAATCTGAGATGGTTATTCGAAAACAACATTAGTATGATTTATCAAAAAAACAGTATAATTTCAACAATAGGACTCAATTATGTATGTATATACATTGCTAAACTTGATAATTTATATCTAATAGATATACGCAAATAACTGGAATACAGTTGAAATTAACCAGCTTTATAAATACCTATTTTGCATACGATTGCCATTATCTATCTAATATTTAATCCGCTCAATTGTATAGCTGACTGTAGCGGCCTTTCTGTTTATTCGAATGTACTACCTACTTCAAGCTAATGTTTGAAAGTGGTTCACTATTTCCGTGTTAATTGCAACATTATTCGGGCATTAAAAAAGCAAAATATTGAATAATTATCACTAATATTTTTTAGATTAAGCTAGAAGTATGAAATAGAACCATTTAAATCTTCGCTAATTACTTTACACTGCAATGCTCTTCGTTGAATTTTGTAAATACCGTAAATGCACACATTTTTACCTAATGAAATATTAGATGGTTTGAGGAAATTTATATTCGATAGCTCCAAGAAAATTTATATCCTATAGCTTCTGAGAACGGCGACTATCAATATCAAAGGATATTTTTTTATCACAAACATAAACTGAAAACTTTCTTAATTCAAACAAACCTTCAAAATATATACGTTTAGGTATATGTAGAACAATTGACACGTGCTATTAATTTAATGCAAAAAATTGAGGTTTATACTTCTGTGTTTGATTGACTCAGGTTGCAGTTTGTTTCATACAATATTGCGCTGAAGCTTTGTTTCTTAAAAATGAAAGATTTAGGAGAATTCAATCATTCAATTGTTGTCTCTAAAAACCAGAAAGGGTTTCTCTGCTCTGATTATTATCAACCAGTTTACAAGTCAGGGATTTAAAGATATGCGCTTAGTAAAACGTCACACCAACACGTTTAAAAAATCTGCCAAATTTTTTAGTTATTACGGAAGGTTTTAGGACTAGGTAGGGGTCTAGGACTGCCTTTCAAAACTACAAACGTCGGTTCAGGAATTCGAATAATTTGTTGTGTTGCTGTTTCAACAATAAAAATCAAAGACAAACATAAACTATTCGCAGGTTAGCTGCCTATAAACGATTACTACTACTACGATAATAATAATAATAATGTAATAATAATCATAATAATAATAAAGTGAATTTAGACGATGACACTTTTCAAAAATAGCCATAAAACTCCATCTATGTATTCAAAGCATACACCCAACACCAGTATAAAATTGTAATTACAAATATACTTGTGCAACTATAGATTTTCACAGATGCCATAGATACTACATCTAAATCCTACTAACGTAGAAAAGATGGTATGTAAATATCAGCGGTGACATGTAATCGGACACTTCTTGGGGACGTACACGTTAATTAAAGTGATATTGACACGATGGAATTTTTTACTCATTATAATGGTTTCATTCAGGATCAAGGGATTGTTGGTTTACTGGATTAGGCAAGGAGGGGTAATTTGTTGGTCACTTTGTTCAGCAAGCCTAAAGTCTAAATTTTGAGGTTATGTTTTTTTTTAACAATAATGTGATGTATTTGAGCTTTGAGGTACTTGAACTTTGACTCGTCTTGCATGCAATTATTGTAATTTTTAAGAAAATTGCAGTCGGTATAAAACGTTGAACGCACCGCAGGTTTTGTTTGCCGAAGCTTAAGATTGCGATGATGACATATTTGAACTGTACAGTCCATTCTGTCAAAATTGCGTGATCAAGAGTCGGCACAACATAAAGCATAAATTACTACAAATTTGGGCTTACAAAAGCAAAGAGTGAGCAAATTTTTCGAAAGGGCTTAATTATTTGGTTTTGGACAACCTGTAGAAGACAGTTCTCCCTTGAGGATTTAAAAAAAAATTTGAAAGGTCCTTAGATATTGCAATGTCGTCGACAAAATCAAGTTGCATGAGGTATAATATATGTATATAACCAGATCTAACTTGTTTAGACATATATTTCAGCATATTCCATCAAGCTAAGTACGGTAGAAGATCTTGAAAACAGAATCTTAAAAGTAGCGTATGATTAGTTTATTAGAACTAACGAATGGCCAACAGAACATGTTTGGAACATTTGATTAAATGGTTTTTATGTGAATTGTTATTAGTTTTATTCCTTACATAAATTATAATATAACCAATAATCTAAATTAACTAATTAATAATAAGCAAAAAGATGCAGGTTGTTTCATTATCAAAAATGTTATTATTTGACAGCTAATGACAGATAAAGTAAGCGTCTCGGTTTTATAATTAATTTTCTTAGAATTTCAGTTCTAAGCGTTTCATGGCTAGTCCATACCGATCAGGAAGTACACGAAATTTTGGTATGTGTTATTGTTACTATTCACGAAAATTTTAACTGCAATTAAATTTAGAAGTTTAGAAGTTGATGGTGAATGGTGCCTACACAAATTTATTTTAGCGAACCAGTATTTCAGATGATTTGTTCACCATTTTCTGAAAACTGTAAATGCTAACGTAAAACTTCCCATAAATAGCTTTAAAAACATTATGAGGCATGGCGTGAGATGTATTTACTAAACTCCCTCTTCTCCCTTTAGACACTGGTCACACCCCTACAGATGTATTATTTGTACTACGGCAGGCAATAAAATAATACGGTACACACGAGCTAATGGCCATCATAATTCGCGAGAATAAGATTTACCAAACAAATCACCATTAGAATGAATAGGTTTGTGACAATTTAAGATTTGTCAAAGTAAATTGTCAATCATATTTTCTTTACTTATTAAAATTAATCGCCGGGAAAATATAATAATTTGAATTAAATATCAGCATAACAATATAAACAAAAAAGTTGATGCCTTTCTTTCTTTAACGTTCACTAGTTATTCTTCACGAAAATTTGCAACTGGAGAATGGATGTAAGAGGTTAGATACATTTAAGGAGGCTTCTCCGGTTTAAAATCTATGTAGAAAAATTTAAAGTATGGTTTTGCAGGGTCTCTTGAATTATGGAAATATTTTCGTTATTTTTCATTTACTAATATGAAGATTTGAATTTAAACGGACTAATGCAGCACTATGACACTAGGATCCTGTTTTTTAATACACGATTAATCAGATGTGGCTAGTAATACCATGTTCTGCCACAATTCAGGGAACCACCGAAAAATTTGTGAAGCAAGAGCACTATCCGAATAAAAAAATTCAATCCACAAACTACCGTTACAAATGTTAAATAGAATTGGGAATCAAAAAGCAAGCCTTATACACACAAAATAATTTCACATGCCATAAACATAATCTAATTGGAATTTGTAGCAAATATATTAAGCACGAAACTATTGTATAAACAAGCTTAAACGATATGTGTTACTTTAATAACTTTTAAGTAGGTACCTTCTAATACAGAATACATATACCTAATTATGTATAAAGTTGAGACGATCAATTTAGCACATCTTAATCTTTACGAAGTGAAAAACTTTAGTCAAACTTTACTTTACAATATGCATGTTTTCCATAAAATACAGCAAGATTGTACTCAAATTAATCTTCTAGTTCAAATTTAGTTTTAACGACGTGAATTCTTAATCGGTTAAGTTCTTATCGCGATTTAACAGATTGTTCGCAACTAATTTTAATTATAGTTTTAATACAAAGTTTTCAACAAGTTTAGCGAAGTTTCAAGGCGAAGTTTCCCGCGATTATATCCATAAATTAATACAACGATAAAAAAATGAACACAAACTTAACTTACTGTTTTGTCCAGTAATATCGGAATGATTGGCTTCTTCACTTGGAAGGACTGCTGGTGATGGACTTCTCACTAGGCCCATGGTCGGTAGATAAGTGACTGTGTACGGAGCGAAGCTGCAAGCTGAACTTGGCGGTACGCACCCCTGACGTCACATCCGACCTAGCATTGGATTGGTCGCGGCCAATGTCGGGTCTAGGTTAAGGGTAGTCGCGGCAAGGTAGGACCTGGATGTCGCTCTTGTTCTCGCTCTTCGTTTTCCCTTTTCCTCCTGTATGCCGTTTATCATACCTATGGATATATGCAACAGTTTACACCAGAAATATGTTTGTCTACATATACTCACCGCTATTATAATGCATTCGAGCAATTATGCAGACATCTAGAAAGCATACACAGCCTATTTAGAACTTTAGGTGTAAGTAGTCTAGCTTTTATGGAAGACGCGCAACACGTGTCTGGTCTGGATTTTTTTTTGTATTTACACCACTCAGAAGGTTGCTATCGATTTTACATGTGTTTACTCTTAGGATGTATATGTACATGAGCGGTAGTGTTTTTGTTTTCTTGCGGTCGGTCTACTATAGACAACACTTAACATTTTATTAGGTCGATAGGTTTTTAATGGACAGCACGAAGTTTTCAGTTTGCTCGTAGTATGACCATCTTGCGTTATTTGGCTCACTGTTGGTTTCAGGCTAAATTTATTTTGATTTAAAAAATTCCAACCGTAGTCGGTTGGGTTTTTACCTGCAATCGTATTAAATCTATTCTTGACGATGTTTACTCGATGATGACAAATTAAACATAAAAAAATGTACTCTGTGCACTTCAGCTAAAGTAATTACCTCCTCTAGACTAAACAGCGACTGATATTCCTAAGAAGAAATCTATTGAAATTCTAACTGTTGCACCACTACTTTTGGGAGCACATGTCTAGTAATTCTTTTAGGAGAATTGTTTGTTTTCAAAAGTATATTTTCTATCCATTTGATATACAGTGTGGTCATAAAGTTTGGAACCAAGCTTATAACCGCATTATTTTACATTTTTAGAAAAAACGCTCGGACAGGTAAATTTTGTTTTTTAAAACGCCATCTTTTGACATACATTTTTTTTCTATGACGTCATTGGTTTTTGGAGTGATGACGTCATCAACCCTTTTTTTAAATGGCAACCATATTATTTTTTTATCGTTTTTGGTAGATCTCTATATCCTCCAAATAGTGATATAAAACAATTGGTACGTTGCATCACAATTTTTTTTTAAATAATATAAATTTAGAAAAAAATAAGAAAATTTTATTTTTCTACAAAATTAAAATTAAATGAAAAAATACATCTGAACTTAAATTTATTGTAACAGTTAACGTAAATTTGCAAAATGGACCCCACCAACCAACTGACACTGTCCCAGCCGAGTGTAAACACTTCGTATACTCGCCTCAATTATGTCTGGGGATATTTGTGTAATTTCTACGCGAATTCGTAGTTCTAAATCTTCTAAATTGTTCGGTTTGTTAAAATACACTTTCGATTTCAAATAATCCCACAAAAAAAAGTCTAACGGAGTCAGGTCAGGAGAACGAGGTGGCCATTCTATTGCGCCTCTTCGTCCAATCCATTTATTAGGAAATATTTCGTCAAGATAGTGGCGAACCTCTACACCATAATGGGGAGGTGCCCCATCTTGTTGAAACCAAATATTTGGATGGGGTACATCACCATCCTCGTGATTTGGGAAAATAACAGCGAGCGCTGGAACCAGTTCAAATCTTCCTTCAAAAAAATATATTCCTAAAGTGCGTCGTCCAATCATTCCAACCCATACGTTAACTTTCCCTCTGGGCTGAGTATGACACGTTTGAGTCAAATGCGGATTGGTCTGCGACCAATGTCTGCAATTATGGCCGTGAACAGATCCATTTAGGCAGAACGTAGCTTCATCAGAGAAGACGATGTTTTCCAAGAAATTTGCATATTGGTCACAACGTAACGTACGTCTTCACAGAACTGCAGTCGACGATCTTCGTCATCCTCATGTAATTCCTGTACAAGTTGAACTTTGTAAGGATGATAGTGTTCTTTTTTAAATAAGTTGACGACAAATGAATGAGCCACCTGATTGGCTAACGCAAGTTGTCTGGTGCAAACATGATGCCTTTCTTCTGCTTCTAGAAGCACATTTAATTTCACATCTTCTCCTACTTGAGGTCTACGTTGCCGTGGTCGATCTTTTACGGATCCAGTTTCGGTAAACTTTCCAACTAGTTTTGTCACCGTAGACCTGGCAATTGGAGGTCTATCAGGATGCTCATGGTTAAACAGTTCGCATGCTTCTGCATGTGTTCTTTGTCTGTCCTCATACCCAACCGTAATTAAAATTTCGATTCTTTCTCGCTCAGATAAATGTGCAATTTTTTTATTTAGCGAAAATGAACAATTTTTACGCAATGACTAACAAATTTAACGTCAAAAATAGAAGTAAATAATTCAACAATGTTGTCGCCATAGAAAGAAGTTCAAAATATTATTGTTGTACATAATTTGTACAAAGAGAAGAAAGAATGTCATAAAGAAATATCTTGCAAAAAAGTGCGTGTTTTTGTCTTTGTAAATTTTTTGCATAGTAACATGAGTACATGTGCTTTTTACGATCCGCTTTGTTCAAGAAGAATATTTAAGTCCTCACACAAGACAGAAGTGTGAAAAAAACTTTAGACTTTTTTGCGGGGTTATTTGAAATCGAAAGTGTATTTTAACAAACCGAACAATTTAGAAGATTTAAAACAACGAATTCGCGTAGAAATTACACAAATATTCCCAGACATAGTTGAGGCGACTATACGAAGTGTTTACACTCGGCTGGGACACTGTCAGTTGGTTGGTGGGGTCCATTTTGAAAATTTACGTTAACTGTTACAATAAATTTAAGTTCAGACGTATTTTTTTCATTTAATTTTAATTTTGTAGAAAAATAAAATTTTCTTATTTTTTTCTAAATTTACATTATTTAAAAAAAATTGTGATGCAACATACCAATTGTTTTATATCACTATTTGGAGGATATAGAGATCTACCAAAAACGATAAAAAAATAATATGGTTGCCATTTAAAAAAAGGGTTGATGACGTCATCACTCCAAAAACCAATGACGTCATAGGCAAAAATTGTATGTCAAAAGATGGCGTCTTAAAAAACAAAATTTACCTGTCCGAGCGTTTTTCCTAAAAATGTAAAATAATGCGGTTATAAGCTTGGTTCCAAACTTTATGACCACACTGTATATACATACGTTCAAACTTTAGAGATTTTTAAATGAAAATCTGTTCCAGAAAAGTAACAGATGTTGGTGGGAAGGTAGACATTAGTTACTCGAGGATAATTTTTAAAATTTAATATCTACATTCTTAATTCAGACAATAAGTAGAATTAGGTTTTCAACAGTTTGAGGAAATGGATATTAAAAAAATAAATTAGGATACATTTTGTGATGTAATACTAAACCCAAATATCCAGAAAAAAGATATAAGGATGGGACCCAAATAGGAATATGACATAGCATGCTGTAGAACTAGCGAATATTCTTTTTGAAAGTAAGCCACAAGTATCAAAATAACGTTAGCAGCAGAGTGATAATAATGAAGACAATGATAAAACTAAACGACATTGCCAAGCAAATAATAATAATAATAACAATAGCATATTACCCAACATTTACAGTGTAACATAAAACTCATATAATATAATACACACAGTATACTACAACAAAAAAAAACAATGAAAACGTAAATAATTAATTCAATAGCTAAACTAAAATAGAAGTACCTACTATAAAGGTAAATCAACATAAATAATAAAGAGAGAAAAAAAAGACAAAACATCACACACAATCAAAACAAAACTTCCTGGCTCAAATTAGACAGTCGAGACATGCGGTACAAAGGGAATTAAACGGAACATTTGTCCTAGAACAAGGAATAGATAAGGAGGAACTGAATTTGCATGGCTGATGCGTAACACGAAACTGAAGTTGCGATAATTAAAATGACCTATCACCCATACCATGGACTAATTTCCAAATAAACCGAGCACCAGACGCATCATGCCGCGATGATAGAGCCTGGAAATTGTGTCCTCTAAGTAACTGCTGGTAATCTATATCCCGAGACGGGAAGAATCCATCAATCTTAAATGAAAGAAGTTTTAGAAATTGGCGTTGTAGTCGCTCAATACAAAGTTGGTAACATAAATACTAAGGTGACCAAACAAGAGAAGCGTAAGACTACTCACAACAAATGCAAAAAAACAGCGATTTAATAAGATCGGGATCATTACAGTACTTAGATGTGCGCATTATAAACCCAAGTTTTCGTGACGTGAAAGAGGAAAGAGTGTCAATGTGAAATGTAAATCTAACAGTACTCCAAAAGCACAGAAATTTTGAGATTTACAAATAGGCTCATTATTTATTGAATAGATGAAGTGTACGTTTACGAGTATAACTTACAGAGAAACATTTAGAAATGTTGATCTTTAATTTATTTGTGAAGCACCACTTAACAAAAATGTCAAGATTGTGCTGCAGATCCGCAATATCCATGTCTGAATAAAGGACAGTGTAAATTTTTGTGACATCAGCATAAGCCAAAACAGAACATTCAAACATATCCAGCAAATTATTGATATAGACAAGAAACAGCAAGGGGCCTAGATTGAACCTTTGAGGAACGCCTGAAATAGAAACAAATTCATTGGAACAAAATCCATTGGAATGGACATATGTATATAGTTAAGCCGATTGCGGAGATAGGAAGCGATTAATTTTAGATAATTTGGGCACATTCCAAGTGCACTAAGCTTGAATAAAAGAAGTTCGTGATCAGTAGAGAGAGAAACATAAGGCGTATTCGTTTATCTGTTTGGTCACTTTAGGTTAGTTCAGTTTCTTAAGAAACTGATCTGATTGTGTTTTTTTAAAGTAACCAAACTCAACTAATTAAACTCACCTTCCTTTACTCCTCTATTAACCACCCTAAAAATTATTTTGACGTAAACGGTTTGAATATTGGTCACTTGTACGTTTTTTTTTATGTTCCTGGTTCGGCGACTTCAGATTTTTGGTTTGTTCCGGTTTGTTCACTTTAACCAAAGTGAACTAACCAAACAGATAAACGAATACACCTATATTGAGTAATTGAAACCAGGTTAGTTACAGTCGATCGACCAAGAAGAAAGCCGTGTTGATGCGGGGATACATACATACTTGGAAATATATATCATTACCGAGGAATAAATTACCTGTTCAAACACTTTGAAGAAATTATTGAAAATTGATATGGGTCTATAATTCTTCAACATTGAATCATTTCCTTTCTTGTAAACAAAACTAATCCTTGCGCGCTTCCATCGATCAGGAAAGGTAGCTGACTTTATAGCTAAATTGATGAGAATCCTTAAAGCTTTAGCAAGGACATATTGTGCGGCATGTACATGCGTACCGTCCGTTGCCATAATTTTTATGAGTTCATCATCAGATACAGCCGATAAGTCAGAGGGTAATCTGTTTGAAAAAACATCAGGTAAATCGTAACTGGAACTGTTTTCAAAAAGATATCAGCAAACGCATTAACAATGTCTTTCAGAGAATCAAGGGTAATATTATTATGGATTAAAGTATCAAGTATTCTTGTTTTACCTTTTTTCTGGTTGATGAATTTAAATGGTTCTGTAGGATTATTCCTGATTGATTGACCATTTTTTTCCATATAACAGTTATAGGCTAGAGATATTTGACCTTTGCCGATAATTCGATGACGTTAAATTCATTTGTATAAAAGAGACTCTTTGTGATTTTACACTTGCGTCTGCAGTACTTCTTAGCTTTCAACGCAGATATTACAGTTGCAGTAAACCATGGAGGTTCAGATCTACTGGATGTTCTATAAAGAGGCACCGATTTTTCACAGATAAGGAAAATGCCCCATAAAATTTCTCAACGGCTTGATTAATTTCCGTATATTATTCGAGATATGACCAGTCAGTATTGGCGAGGTCACGATAAAGTTGTTTAAAATTAGCTTTGTGAAGGTTGAATCTATGTAGTATTAGTCGCAGACGGAAATTCAACAGTACGAGATTCAGTTTCGATTTCAATTAATATAGAAAGGGAACGGCAAGGAGAGGTGAAGAGGGAGGGCAGGGGGAGGGTGAAAAGAATCAATAGATGCAAATGGCAACACTTCCCGTTATTGATATTACGTATAGTATTATGTTGCCGAAAATCCATTAAACTACAAAAAGTACGTAAAACAACGCGTGTTTTACGTAACGTTTGGACAAGAAGAGTCAGCATCAATGTACTGCGGAAGATTAAAATCACCAATAAGTTAATTGATGCATTAAGAAGTAAAACTTCTAGGGTGTCCGTAAAAAGTCCAAGATCAGTTAGAGTGGTGTTATTGGGAGGAATAGAAACTGCACCAATGTAAAATGCAAAGGAACCAACAGAGTAATGACAAATAATTACATCAATTGACGGTACAATATTTGACAAATTAGAAGTATCTAAAGCAAGGCAAACAATATCCTGGCTAGAAGCCATCAAAACACCACCTCTTTTACTTCTGCTAATTCGATCAAGTTGTCTATCAATTGTATATCAATGCAAGAGGGTAATGGGTACCAATGTCAAAATTGCAATTAATTGATGAATTTCTTTGGATACTCTTCTTAAGTTCCTCTCGGTTATTGTTTTGAAACAGGTACAATCAAGTTTAAGTTTACCCCTCCTTCCGGCCTTTCCAATTTTACTTTCCTAACATCAACTGGTTATTTTGTATTTGTCATAAAAGCCTTTCGTAATTGCACACTTATCAGCCTTCTATTGAGTCTTATCAACGAAATACGGTACAGACCGAAAGCTAAAGGGAATTGAGTTTGCAGAATATTGCATGTTCCGGAATGTTATAGCTTAAGTCTGTCCCTTACTTCATCTGATCAGGAACCAAGCTGCAAGTGGCATGTACCTTAGTCCAGAGCTCACCTGACCAGATCCACTGAACCAACACCATTTTGTAGCGTTCAGACAAACCACGTAAAAGTACATCTTCAACAGTGGGTAACTTCATACAAGATTCATATTCCAAAATTAAGACAATCAAACAAACATTATTCCTGGAGGTCAAAGCCATGGTGTTCAAGAAAATCTTAACTTTGAAACTAGACGACAAACGGTGTTCACAACAGATATCATTGGTTGTAGTACAGATAGGTGTAATGTCTGATCAACCACCTGTTAGTCTGGTATCTGGGATTGGAACTGTGAGTTATAGATGAATCTACTCGAAAAACTTTTTCAACACCACACTAACATTAACACAACGTACGTATTTTATTAACTAAATTGCCATCTTCAGTAACTACACTGATATGCTAATAGTGTTAGTGCTAGTGTCAGTGTTAGTGTGGTTTTGGAGAAGTTTTTCGAGTAGATTCACCTGTTAGTCTGATTAAGTCCTTTTGGTCGTTCTGTCACTACTACTTATCCAAGATGCGGTTTATGAATGCTGTTGATGCTTCTGTTTTTTTAAAATTTTTATTTCTCTGTAAAGATATATGCATCAGGACCTAATTGCAGCTAGATTACATACAGGTGCGCAACTGACTCAGTTGGTGTCATGCATATTGTTTTTATGAGATTCTATCTCGGTTGTTATAACCTAGCTTTATTCCGGTAATTCGCATGACGTTGGCTCTTGTGGTGGCTATCACAGCAGATAATATGCAATATTGTATAATCATCTAAACTTCTACATCAAGCAATGTTTTTCTTTTGTTATTTTCCTATTGCTACGACTTCCTACTCTTACAAGAGACGATCCAATCCTGAATTTTCAACAAACTATATATATAACTTTTTTCTGCATTTTTTCTGCGGCAAATGCTCCGACTAGGTGAGATGACTACTTGAACATTGAACATTTTTCATTCCGCATCTATGCCTAACCCATTAACGCCAAGAGGTAAAGAACAAGTTTTAACACAAACAATGTTTGTTTGAATGACTTTTATTAAATAGGCAACAAATATATTTATTCTATTTACATATATCTACATATTTTTGCGTCTGGTAAATACGTTTGAAATTAATAATAGGTATCAGAGTTTGTTTGGTTGCAGCATTAAAATTAATTTTAAAAACTAACAGAAGTATTGATAACTACATTACATTTGCATTATTTTGCATTAATATTAATATATCAGCATCATCCTGTCAATTTTATTCCACGTTAAGGCCCCTGGCAATACAGAATTTTTGTATATTTAAACAAGCTATAGCTTGTTTTGCAATTTTTTAAACCAATGTCTGTGATAGCTTGCAATGCTCATTGCGTTCAAATGGTGAATAATGGCACTAGAATCAATACTATTTACAAACTCATTTTATATAAATTGAGAACACTTTAGCTACTTTTCTCGTCGCACACTAGCTCTGCTTATTAGTTCCTCCTACTGTAGAATACACGTACGCACAAATCGTTGCTCTGTAACAAGATTACTTTACCACTTATCTATGCAATTGCTGCGTAGAAACTTTCTGAAACTTTTCTTGGACGGTATTCAAAGTAAGTCGTACTTTCTTCATACTTTCCCAATTCGTAACTGTGTTGGTTTTATATTCTAAAGTTGCAAGATCTATTCTCTTTGGTGTATACTATTGGCTCTACCGTTGCTTTCATGGTGTGCCTCATCTGCAAATTTTAGAGAATCTGATTTGTGCAGTTGCAGAAGTTCTAGAGTTGTATCGATTTTCAGCGAAAATGATGTTTTTCTTGACCATCTAGAAGAGTATTTTTTTTATTCTGTGGTGCAACACAATTTTATTGGTATTTACGGAATATCTATCATTATTATTACTATTTGTAACTTCGGACATTACGACCAGTAAACGAATTACATTAATAATACTTATGGAGGACATTCTCAACACCCACAAAGTGTTCACAAAGTAAAGCTCGTACACTCGATAAAAGAGCATTTATTTTACCACAAACACAATTTATACAAAAATGCTTTTCAATATAAAACAATCATTCTGGACCTCAAAGTAAAACGTGTACACCTTTGACACTTTGGTCTTACACTATATCCTATTTAATATTTTGCTGGCACTCCTTTGTTCAATATAGCGTCTCTTAATCCATTGGGTACTGACTACTGTTTCACAATATTTTGGGAATCTTTTTGACCATTCTTCCCTTAACACAGCTTTAAGTCGTTTTTTATTGGAAATGTTGCGTTCTAACAGGCCCCATAAGTTCTCAATAAAATTGAGGTCTGGACTTTGGGAACGCGTTTCAATAATTTCACGACAATTATAAAGCAATCAAGGATTCACTTGGTGTGTGCTTTATGCTTAGGATTACTACCTTAATAAAACTTGAATGCTCTCTCTATTCCACATTTCTCGGCTGGCTCATAGTGCCGTCAATAAAGTGTAAGTTTTCAGGACTTTTGGCAGACATACATCGGCGAACCATAACGGAATCTCGTCCATATCTCTCAAAAATTCTTACTTTTCCGTGATTAATTAACTCTTCTCCATACTCATCAGTCTCTATCTGAACCAAAAATATTCAACTTGCTTCCATCTGTGAAAATTACTTCTTTCCATAACTTTTGTATTGTTTACTAATCCAAGGCTTTTCTCGAGCTACTCTGCTATTTAAGTTGTGGTTGTGTATAAGATTTCAATATTATTTACATATTGTTCCACCATCTTTGCCAAATTAGGCGTAGCAATTTTTGGATTTTCCGCAATTTTTCGTAAAATCCACCGTTTGTCATGGTCATTAAAACGTTTTCTAGGACCTATTCTGTTGAGATCAGCGTTTCTGACTGCATAATAACCTAATAAGTATTAATAATGTTAAAGTTTGATAAGTTATATGTGTGTGTTATACCACTTGCCTTCTTCTTCTTGATTGTTAGCCTATTTTCTATACAAAAACCCCCGCCCAACAAACTAGATTTGCCCTGAAAAACGTGTTTGCTGTTTTAATCTACATACCTTATCGTTAGTGAGTACGGCACATAGAAAGACCAGTTTTGAAATGTTGTTAGTGATAATATTTTTTCCGTTGTCAGTTGCGGTTTATCATATACGACTGTTAAAAATTCTGAGCTTGCTAATATTATTTCAAAAATGCCAAATTAATTAACCGGCAGTTCTGGCAGCGTAATACATTGTCTTCAAAAGTTCCAATTATGTTGCTGTAGTAGTATCTTGTCTTGTATAATGTATGGCAGTCAGTTTCGTTGTCCACAACAGTATGATGAATGATAAATCCATTGGAATACCATTTTTCGAGTAAAATACCACCATTTCTTCGAGGAATTGAACACTGAACCCTAAAGATATGTCACCTGGATAGTTGGATAGTCGCTTAACTACTTACAGCATTGATAATGATATTGACCTGTTGATAATGTTCGAATATGATATTAGATTATCTTATACAAAATGATTTTTCACTTCTGTGCAGATTGTTGTGTATTTTGCTATAGTGAATGGTCTATTACCTACAACTAGGAACAAGATCAGTTCCACAAATGAAATTTAATTTTTTGAACTTCACAACGATGGCGGTATGAGACGTTGCAGCGGCGCCTCCTCCATTTCGTCGTTGTCGTACCAGCTCTGTCATTTCATTATTAGTACATTTTAGTGCATATTTTACTTTATGTCTGGGGCAAATCTTTCGATAGAGTAATACTTTCTACATGAAAAACCAAATTTTGAGAATTTTGACTTTGTTGCCGAATAAGCAACAAAATATACTCCGTGACATTAGAAGTGTTACACCTAGAAGGAATCATTTGTTTAACTTCCTTTTTTCTCAATGTGATAGTTTTACATTAGAAATGGAACGATAACATTTGCAAGAAATTTTATTAACATGTAACACGAAAAAAACATTGTGTTTGGTGATTCTAGCTGAGTTCACTCCTGTACACATCTAGGCATCGACAAAATGAGACGGTCGATATCTGCTTGTGGCACCTCGTTCCAAGCAACTTGAACTTATTATGATTAACTGCGCCAAAGTTTGTAGAGGATGACACATGTTCGATGGGGTTTAAATGTGAGGAACTGAGTGGCAACAGCAAAAAATTAACGTCTGTTTCTTGGAGAAAGTCCATAGTTCGACGAGCAATATGGGGACATGCATTGTCTTGCTAAAAAAGGACGTACGAACGGCCATTTAAAAAAGGTAGTAAAGTGGTTTGTAGGACATCATTAACATAACGTGCAACTGTCATATTACCTCCAAAAAACAGAAGTGGTGATAGGCTACTAAAAGCAATTGCCCCCCAAACCATTACTCCAACAGTCCTGTGTACATGCCTATCAACAGCTAAAACAATATCGTGGCGTTCACTACGCCGGCATCGTACTTTTTTGCGGCCATCGTGCATACCTAGACAGAATCGCGTTTCGTCGCTGAAGACGACATTATGCCATTCTGCTTCCCAATGCTGCCGTTCTCTGAAAACAGTTCAAGCGTTGACGACAGTGGTCCGCAGTTAAAGGAAGCACTAATCGTGGACTATAGTCCAAAGACTCGAATGCGTCGATATAAGGTTTGTTCAGTAGGTATGTTGTATCAGGATTCTGCGCATTATACCTTGTTTTTTATTAAGAAGACCAAATGACAAAATCCGCTTCACATTAGGCAAATTAAACTGACAGCTTTTTGGCGGTAAATTTAAATGATGTATTAGAGTCAAATGAGTTATTTACACTTGGATCTTCAAATAAATTTCACACAACACGTTTATAAAAAAATAAGTGCGCATTAATGTTAATATGTATTTTATTATTTGCATTATATTGGTACTACGTCAAATATCTTGACATAAACTTTGTATTCTAGAAATTTTAAATTAATGTTACATACTATTATAAATTACGATAGGAAGAAGTTATGTATCGACAAAAACTGGTGTGACTTAATTTAACAATAATGATATTATATTTTACATACATAATTCTGCACTTCTTCGGCAGAAGCACCTATCACTGTCGATACTAACATTCACTGGTGTCACCATTTCCAACCGAAATAATAAACGACTCCACTACATTATCTATTAGGAATCCACCTAACTTGCACATTTTGCCTTCTTCTCTCATTATATGTTCTACACATTTTGTCTATGTTTCCAAGGTTACATTTGTAATTGCGGTTAACACTTCGGCTAATTTGAAGCTTTTATTTTTTGCTACTACAGCGTATACATTGTAATATTCCTTATTCTAATCGCACCATGTAGGGATCAAACG
Organism: Popillia japonica; assembly: GCA_004785975.1. NCBI lineage: Eukaryota > Metazoa > Arthropoda > Insecta > Coleoptera > Scarabaeidae > Popillia > Popillia japonica. The sequence goes on from SMLS01066448.1 coordinate 33,255, forward strand.
GTATTTGTTTTTGAAGCAACTATTCTTGCATTTCTGCTTTTCGTGTTAAAGTTGTTGGTTTTTTTCCTTTTTCTGGTACGGTAAGATGCATTATCCATTACAATAACACTATTGTCAGGCAATTTCTTTAAAATATTATTGAACCACTCCTCAAAAACATTTGCATCCATTTCATTGTGGTAATTGACTGTTTTTCTTCCTTCAAATAGTAGTAACCCATCGTCAACAAAACCGTTTTTAGAACCAATATGTAAAATAATCAAACGTCTTTCTTTACCAGTAGGATATTTGAGACCAGTGCACCATCTGTAAATACCTGTCTGCGTGTTGTAACATTAACATCTACCCACACTTGTGCCTACATTCGGCAATGTTTCGTCTAAATAATAGATTGGGCCTTGTTCATGTCTATATTTTGATATCAAAGATAAAATATCTTCGTCTCCACAAAACAATGTCATCTCGTTCGAGCAGTAAACTTTTGTGATTACGTTTTAAATATCTGTAAATGCATACTCTGTATTATATCAAACTCTTAAACAATTAGTACTCAAACTTACTTAAAATTCAGCATTTTCATTACTTTATACAACGTTGAATGACTCATTGAAGGTATATTTTGATCTTCCCTTATTTTCTTTAAGATTTTGTTTAACGTAGGAAATTCTCCATTATCATGTATTTAATAGTGTCGTCAAATGTAGGTAGCATCGCCTTTTTTCCACCTCGTTTTAATGATGGTGAAATTAGTCCTTTAGCTTTATATTCACCAAGAATATGGAAAACATTTGACATCGAAACACCTATTAATATTGTTAAATATAAATATACATATTTATAACTATTTATGTATGTTACCTAAAGTGTTTGCAATTTGCAGTGTTGTCTGTGTTTTCTTTATTGATATTGATAGTCCACTTGCACTAGGCTGTGGATCCATTTTTACCATCAAATAGTTTTAAAAAAACTGATTTTCTTGTTTAATCGTAGTAGAAACACAAAAAGATAATAGAAAAATATTTAACGAAATCAGCTGTGCCTATAATATGGCGTCGTTAAAAACTAGCATATTTGGGCAGTGTAAACCTGACCGGCAATAAACCAATCGTAAGCCTATATTTTCGCGGGCTATTTTAAATTAGATCTTCTTAATAAGTATAGTAAGTTAGTATAGTATAGTAATTTTGCCGTTCCAACAAACCAAACTATTTGCAAACTGAAATTTGGTTTTCCAAGTAAATTAATAATCGATTGGAAACTATTTGCCGATAGTCAGAACACTTTGTGAATTCTTTGCTGATTTTCAGAGTCTGTACTTTACGCATGCATAGCTTCTTTCACTTTACATTTCGAGGTTGGTAGTTAGTTATTTAAAACAACGCCTTTGAGAACTCAAATTTTTTATATATTGGAAAGATTTTTGCGTCTTAAATTTAATTTCTTCGCAGTAGATAATAAAATTTCAAATTGTTTTTTAAAGCGTTTCAACAGGGGCAAATTCCAGACAGTTGAAAATTAATTTCTGGTGGCGCATGCACACTAAAATAAATCTGCAAACTATAACAAACTGTATGTTGGAACAAACCTATAGTGTACGCATAGTAACAGGTCTACTTGCTTCTCTAAATCATTGGTCAGCGATTTGACGCGTTGTAGCAAAATGGTCGCATAGAGCTAGTTGTCTGAAGCGCATATCTTGACGCTCTGTGGTACCCTTCGGTTGACCAGTTGGTCTTCTTCGTGTTCTTTTACCTTCTGTCCTCACACGCATTACCGTCAATTTCGCAATAAGACAATTCAACATCTCGATAGGCAACAATTCCACTCCTGTCAAAGTCGCTAACACGATGATAATTTTGACGTCTTCGAACGCTAGGCACTTTATTATGGTTAATACTTGTAGACGAACACGTAATAACTAAACTTTTCTATATTAGTCATGAACATGAATTTCTTCGCAGAAAAGTAAGAGAAGAAAGTCAAGTTGAACAAATTACTCCTTCCGGGTTTAACACCTCTAATAAAAGAATTGTAGAAAAACTTGCAATGCAAGTTATTGTGATTTTGAAAAGACTGCCATTTATGTAGTGGCTGAGTGTTTTTCAGGTATCAAAAAATTGGGCTTTGCAAATCATTATAGGTAATAACGATTATTTAAGGACGGAAATAGTTGCCGCTATAAAAATTCAACGCTGAAATGTTCTAGTGCCGGACCAGTAAAGACATCAATTTAACAATATTAAAATTGAAGCCTATGGTTAACATTTTTACAAGATGGCTTATTAAACTGTAACCAGAATAAGTGGCACAGTTGTTTCCTTAGTAGCTTCTGTGAGCTTCAAGTCTGACAATCTGAATGTAGGCTTTTACGACTGCGGTTTGCTGTATTGAAGTCATTCGGATGTTATCGCGAATATAAGTTTATACCTGATGGTTTGCTGACCATTCATTTAATTTTCACATATCATTCATTGTATATTATGAGGAATAAATCCCCAAGCTTACGTGTATTGATTGATAATGATTCATCATAGTCTGAATTGAGTTTACGAGTGGAGACACCATTTCATTATATTTGCAGATATTATGGGAAATTTTTATCCTATAATCCTTAATATTAAAAAAACACACGAGGTGGTTATTTTAGATTTTCACAAAGGCGTCTACTTGAAATAGTCTTGTTTTTAGAATAAAACCAATTAGAAGCTACTCCATTTCAACGTAACAAATCTGACGATTTAAACTTTTTGACATGTTTAGTAAAATTTTGGTTTCAACTTTCGTCCAAACTGATGCCATTTTATTACAATTCAAATACTTTATAATACAATCAGGACTAACTTTGCACTTTGACTTGCATGATTACAAGAGTTAGAGGTACATTTATGAAGGTTAAGTTTCTCAAATGTTAGTTTATTATTTATGCAATTCTTTGAGAGTTTTAGTCAATATAAAGAATTAAATGACAAACGATACTATATATTATATTATTATTTTGCTTGTATGTACAAAAGTATCAGGTGTGTCTCTTCATATATTTTCACTCTACATAACATCCAATTAAAACTACCTATACATCTGAGAGTAAAAAAAGGGCTGAAGTTTGGGACCGGCTTTTTTCTAGTTGGTTGATAATTGGACGGGAAAAGTTCCGCTTTAATATTGCAGAAATAACCTGGATCGCCTTTGCGCGTGATGGGACAATGTCGCGGTTTAAAATCCTAAGATTTCATGCACCGTTTCTTTTACGCACACAAAAAATGTGTACCCATACCCGAAATAGGTAAGCCAGTAAATAAAATTGCTCAAATAATTACGACATTGACATACGATTGTTTTAGATGTATTAAAAAACATTGCGTGTAGAATATACTCGAACGAATAACGAATCAAGGGTAAATATAACCCTATTATATAGTTCTTTGTTGTATTTTTAAAAATAATATTTTTATGTGATCGGTACAAAGTAAAAATTTACGCATCGGTTACTACCATGTAATAAATTGATTACGTGTCGAGTGTGTAGCGCAAGAGTTATTGAAGTAAAAGGGAGAGCTGCTGTAGTATGTATGTATTGCTACGAAAATATGATGAGAGCAATATTTTTGATGCAGAAATAGAGCAGACGCATTGGAAAAAGGTCAACATTTTAAAACTGTTATTTCTTATTAACAAAATTGTTTTGCAAAAATACAGTTTTGGCATTGACAGTTCTAAAAAAGTACTGGCCGAGCTATACACCAAATCTTTTGAGACACAATGCGCCTTTGGAATATATTTAACAACGCTATGACTTACGATAATGACGAGTCCATCGCCAGTTTCGGGGCGAGTTCCATAGGGAAATGGTTAACAACACAAGAACTGCAGTGCTGGTCTGATAAAGCAATACTGCTTTGGAAACCACTGCAGCCGCATCCACTACAAATTAAAAAAAGCTACACTATTTCCAGTTCATTTTGAAAACATACATGGAATATTTTTCTATGCTTTTAAAATTTTGAAATCACTTCTTTGGATGAATTTTTCTCCCTTTTCATCTAGAAATCGTGATATTTGTGTAAATAATCTGTTTTACCACTCTAATGTTTATAATATCCAGCAGTTTGTTTAACCAAGTATGGATAGGAATTTATTTGGATGTATCAACAAATTAAAACTAGTCATTGTAAGCTACTTTAAGCTTACAAGACGGGAGTGTTAAGTATGTCACAGTAAAACATAATCCAGTGTAGATATAATAAGCTGTTGTTTTGTCTAATAAAATCTTTTGTACGAAATAAAACTTTTCTGTGAAAAACTAATAGGAGAAAAAAGCTGGAATTCCAGTTATTCATTCTTCTCTGAGAATTACAACGCCTGAGGGTTGTAATTTATCCAGACAAACAGCGTTTAATCAATAAAATAATACGTTTCATTTCTCGCAATTTTGAAATAGTTGCTAACAGATCTGATAAACTTAAAAATTTGAAACATTTTCTGTAAAGGTAGCACCACCGACTAAACTTTAACCTTTCGGCGACTTGGATTTTTCCCTCATTTAAAGCGTTTTATAGTGTTGCTGTTGATGATTGAGTTTTATTGCTTCGCGAATCATTGGAATAGCTCGATGTGGTAGCCAAACTTTTAGAAATGTCATAATACCATCACCTGGGATCTATCTGTTCTATTATTATTATTATATTTTCAAAGTTTTTTTTATATTTTCAAGATTTTTTTGTTAGCAAAGTGACAGTTCGTGATTTTTCTTACGCATCAACGTAATGATATGAACTAATTGCAGGGTCAAGACATGTTTCTAACGTCTGGAAAAGTGAAGAACAGCAGAGAGAGCAATTTTTTTTTCTCATAATAAGCATTTCATAAGAGTTTTTTATTTCATTGCGAGAACTGCTAGGTTTTTCCAAAGCAAAAAAAATGTTACAACTTCAGGAGAAAAGCAACTACATTAAGAGAAGGGATTTCAAGTTAAGAAAAATAACTTAGTGTACAGACGCATTTATTATTAGCAGAGTTTATAAGATAAAACTATAGTGAGCACGATCTTAGTTCTGGTGATTTCGCTAGAAACCTCGGTATTGGAGATTTCGTACTTCGAATTGTTTGGGAACAGAAAACGAACACTAAAGTTATTAATATTAATGCAAGCAAATAAGTAAGCTATCTCTTGAAATGTGAAGAATACTAAAACGATTTTGTTGTTTCACCAATTTCTGACAAGGCCTTAGTAATTCTGTCAGCCAGACTGGCAAAACAGTTTGATACAATTTCCAATTGGATAACTACAGAACTATTATGAGTACTTTCGGCTTTTGACCACGTTATAGAATCCTGAAGCCTATATAATTGAGACTCGGTTCGTGGAAGTTTTTGATATCATTCAACTTTTGACGGTGTGGACTACATTCCACTATATGGAACCAATGTATGGAGAATATATTTGATACTGGTTACCTGGTTTGATGGCCAAAGTTACTAATCTGTCGAGAATTCAGAAACTGGCATGCCTGTATGTTAGTGGAGCTATTAAGGGCAACCGAATAGCTGCTATTGAGACCAGGATAAACCTACCTTTGCGTGATATTTTTATCATGGGAGAGACAAGAATAGGACCGTACAGATTGAAAAATACTAACAGCGGAGAACCCGCCCTGGGTCGAGGCACATTAGTATAAAAACGGTTGTCAGAAACCCAATCCTTGCTATGGGCAGTGACATAGCAATCACCAGATCTCCTATAATAAACCCTACAAAGTTTTTTTGAATTAACATGAGTGGAGAAATAGTCAAGTGAGTAAACTGAGAACCCAAACTGGTACACAGATGGGTGAAGAGCCTGCGTCGCCAACCGCAAGAGGAAACGATGACAGCCAAGCAGCCTTAGCCTTAGCTCTAGCATCGTATCATTGAGGCTCTCAGCTGGTGTGCGAATGTCTGCAAAACCTAGCTGTTTCGGTTAAACACAATAACATCAACTTGGCGTGGGAGCCATGCCACAGGGGTATAGCAGGCAACGAAATTGCAGACCAGCTAGCGAAGGCAGGCTGCCAAATAAAATTTACTGGACCGGAGCCAGGTCTAGGCATTACAAAGGGTGCAGTACGTGGTGCAATTAATAAGTGAACTACAACACCAATTAAATTCGAACCGAAACGATTAATTTCTGACTTAATTGCATTAAACAGGATTCAACTCAAAGCAGTAACGAGTCTATTAACAGGATTAACAGATGGTGATTTACATAGATAAATGCTTATTTAGACTTTGTAATGAAGAAACAGCCTCTGACATTCTCTTCAAGTGCGCAGCACTACGTCAACGAAGAGTTGCTATTCAAGGCGCATTGGAATTAGCGTTGGAAAAAGACTTATCAAATATGCCCCTAAATCTGGAATAGTAGAATTGACTTCGCAGGCCAGCGAAAGGCTAAGTTCTCTATTGGGTCCAGTGCTATTTATTGATTACATAATCATTATAAACAGTAGTTTTCACGCTAAAATATTTTGTATCTAATGATGTATCAAGTAGAAACACTAAACTAAACATTAATTATAAAAAAGAGAACTATTTCTAAGCTAGACCAAGAGTCACCAATATGGTTTATTACAAGAAATGCAAACGCAATCCAGGCTGTATTTCCAAAATTAAGAAAAAGTTGAAGTGATGGATACAATGAAGCTGTCTAAAAGTATAAACCGAAGAAAATTTTTTGCCAGTTAAGTGATTCTTTGACGTGTAACACATTGTATTCACACCACCAGATTTAAATATTTCCGTCTGACCTAGAAATCAAACTATGTGCATTCACTTTCCGGGTAAATCGAGCAGTACTTCTGCGCTACCATCGGATTTGCAACCGGCTTTGAAATCCTTTGAAATCTAATAAATGTATGTATGTGAATGGGCTGGAAAGAGGCATAGATAGGCAACCATTCTAACAACTAAATTGTTGAAATTGTTGCTTTCTAGGTCAGATGCAAATATTTTATAATATTTGTAAAAATTTAAATTTAGCGGCGTGGAAGCATTACATTACAAAGAAGATTCTCTTTCAGTAAAATGTGCGGCAGAAAAGCTTTTTTCTAGTGCAATTAAAAGTGAAGGAGTTTCAAATTTTTCAGAGTAAGGTAAATAAAACTACACTTGGACGACAAAACGAAACTGGGCTAAGAAATAGATTAGCTACAAGTAAACTGTTTCTTACCTAAGTACATAAGTAAGGATTTTGCAGTACCGTAATGAAAGTGGCGATTTGTAGACAAAGTTGTATTTTCCGACGAAGAAGTTTTTGTCAAGTATCGGCGGATTAGTCTGAGGAAAGTTACACTCGATAATTGCAAGATAGTGGGTGATTTTATCATAACTCTTCAGTCCATATATGAAGAGATTTGTATAACAGGCTAGTGGATGATGTTATGTTTGATTAGTCTGCCAAAAGCCCAGGATTTACTTCGTGGAAAATGTGAGAGCTATACCGATTGTAGTAAATCACAATTGGGAATCGACGTCGGAAAACTGTCTAACTTAATATTGCGGCACTTCATTGACATTCCACAACATTTAACAGCATCTCAATAAAATATAGCGCTTATCACACTTATATACAATGGTAAAAAGGAAGTTATTCTACTTGCATTGCCATTGGACAAATAGTTGCAAGGACTATTGCTACTATAGTTGCTAATAACTTGTCTAGTTTACTGACGTCCCGCTTTCATCCTTCATATCCTTCCCATAATTTGAAGAGAATTAAAGGAGAATGGCTTCGTATCTGGGGTAACAAGATGTTCTGCACTAATTCTTGCGTGTATACAGGGTGGCCAACTAAAAATGCAAAGTGCTGTATCTTGGAAACTATTTGCGGAAAAATGTATTACTAAAGTGGTCAAAAAAAGACCGTCGAAAATATTGTCAGACTTCCAAGATGCTCGCCAGGAGGCGTAACCGTCATTTTAAATGTTTGAAATGATTTTTCACTGAAATCCAAATAATATGTGCTTTTTAAAAATAAGTTTTACTCTAATAATTTTTGTTTAACTCTTTTTGACGTATCTATTAAAACAACGTGGTTGGGTGAGCGGAGGGGAGGGGGGTAATTTGATGTTTTTTAGATAAACAGCTGTAACTCCTAAACGACTGAACGAATTTTAACAAACTTGGTCTCGTTGGAAAATGCATTTATTGTTCCATCAAACACATCTTACCTATGATATGTCTAATTCTTAGTGATGCCGTTCGATATAATAACAGAAAATTGCAAAATTCTCATTCTCTAAAAGAAATTAAATGCAATATGACTTTTTTTCCATAAAAACTGCGACGATATTTACATTACTATTGGCCAGAACTGGAAAAGGTTTGTATGAGTACAGACGAAGCACTACGACGCTATTATCTAGTAATCTGGCCCCGATTTGGCATACTTTCAATTAGATTTTTGGCCTAGGCGGCGGTAAACCAACGCCATATTTTATTACCCTTAGCCAACAACTGCTTGGCCGTCAAAGAGCGACTTTCCTTTTAACTTCAGCTTCATAAAGGTCCAGACGTTCTCAATGGCATTGAGATCTGGAGACTGTAACGGCCATTCCAATGTCTCGATGTCATTTTCTACCTTCCACTGACAATGAGTGCAGAGCCGACTGCAATGTTTCGGATTATTGTGTTCTTGAAGAATCAAATGATGCCTATTCAGTGCGACCCACTTCCTTGCAGATGTTAACAGACCTCTTTCATATAATTTAAGTATTCTTTGAGGAGGCGAAACCACGCGAATTTAGACAACCCCACACATGAACTTTTACGGAATGTTTCAGATACCAGACCATTTAAAACTAATATGTTCAACTCAATTTAAAGCATTAGTAAAAAGACTATTAATCAGCAATGCTTTCTATAATGTTAACGAATATTTGTTACACTAATTTTGGTCAGCAAGTCTGTGATAAAATCTATGTATTTGTCTGTATTTTTTGTGTGTCATTATTTACATTTTATTTATGCTACTTTTTAATTGCATGGCATTTTATACTCTTTCCTATCTTGTATAATAGACTTACGATTTTTTTTTCATACATACTGTATATATTGGACGTTTCACGAACTGTGATAAATAAACTACTACTGCTATTACTACTACTAAATCACAGGTTCTGGACTTTGGTAACAGGGATTCCGTCAACGCCATGAGTGAAAGATTGGATATTCATATCAATAACTTGAAGGTTCCTGTTGCCCACCACATATTCTTTGCACCAACTTCTGTATGTGACAGGAAGAAATGATTTAACAACAAATATGTTTTTACATCTTTTAATTTAAACATAATCCACAATTAAATTATAAAAAGGAGCAATACTATTAATTTTAATTAACGGGAAGTTCTTAATTTATACACTAGAATTGCACTGTAGATACTGTAATATTATTGTATATTGTATGCTATATTTTACTGATTCGTAAATATAAAATCAACAAGTATAAATTTAAAAGCGGCACTTAACAGTAGAATCTATCCGGATTTCTATATACAAACTTACATACTTAGTAGAAACACCCCTTAAAATCGTAATGTAAACGATACAAAATATATATATGTAAACTGTACAAACCTACATACGTAAATACTGAAACTGCAAAGCCAACTGTATTCTCTCGTCTAGACTTTTATGTGGTGTCTGTAAGTGTATCTTGGCTGAATCAGAGAGATCCAAAACGGAAAGATATGCAGATGTTTAAGCATTAGCTGCTTGAATACAGCAAGCTTTGCACTTCCTTTATATAGCTGAAAGCTGTTCCAACATGAATATTTGCAGTTGGTAGGATAATATACATTTTTGGGAAAGGATTGAGCATAGTACAATAGAATCAAAATTTTCGTAAATTATTATAACTAACTTAATTCTAGATTAAAAATATATTTTCTTTTCACGTAAAAAATAACTTATAAATAATTCGCAAGTATTGTAAAAGTAAAAGTTTGAGCTATATATACATACATAAATTATATGAAATTGCACATATTTATTTTTGTGATAATTTAATGTTCGAATACTGTAAAGTTTTTTTGTGATATCGATTCCCTTCCTTTTGTAAAATTAGTCTAGATGAGAAAGAACCTAAATGTAATACAAACAGGAGAAATACGAGCATCCTATTTGCTGTTAGTAATTCTCTCCGTTAATTAAAGTAATAATTGATTGGTTTAAATTACCAAACAATCACTAATTCAAACAACGTAAAGTGCTTTTCTATTTTTAACTTTCCTAACCGTCTCTAGGATAACGAACCTAATGGTTAAATATGGAATATCTGTTTACATGTTTCGTGTGTGTACATCTTCTTTGCCTCACTAATGGTTATATTACATTTTGAATATGTTTGCGTAAGAATATCAAGATATGCCGGAAACTTTTTATACATATGATGTTACGCACATATCAAACATATACAGAGAAAGTTCCTTAAAATAAACGTGTTAAATGGGTGCGGGTTCCATCAAACTATTTTGTAACTTTAAACATGCAATTATGAGTCGAAAACCTGCATGTAACTTTCTAAAACCCATTTAGATTTCTCATCCTTAATTTTTCAACAAGATGTGCATTTAACTAATCCGACTTCATCACAATTCATGCATTTAAGCGCTACAAACTCTGTTGTAAAATGGTTCCTGTGGACTGATTTCTTACTACCATTGCAGACTGGACAGGGTAATAGGCGGTATCCGCCGCAAGATTTGCAGGTGGTGCAAACATCCATGCTCTAGAATCAAAAAATATATTTACGAAGTTGAATAAGAAAAAATAAACAATTTACCTTATAAGGTTTTAGTAATCTTCGTAGTTCTCCGGTTTCGTTTAACCTCTCAATGGTTTCGGCATCCTGCAACAGATAACCATGTATTAGAAAGAGCGATTTGCTACGGTTTAGGGTTTAGTTTAAGGGATTAGGTACGAAAACGGACAAAGTGTTTCACGTTTTAGATTCAACTCGATCTAACTTTCGACTGAGTCCGTAGGCTTTACATTTTATCCCCGTGTTAGAAATGGAAAGTCGACGAACTCCTGGCAGTTTGTTGATTAATTAAGCGGGGGTCGTATTGTTTACAACTTGAGATCCATCCGGGGATTTCTTGTTAGCGCGGGCTAACGCATTTTAGTTATCAAGTTGGTAATCTTACATTTTGTGAATACAAACGCGATTGTCAAAGGTTGATATATATAAATTAAATGTTGGGTGCAATTGTATAGAGGACAGTGTTGCACGTAGTTTAGAAGCTAATAGAGTTACATCTTTAAAGGTTTGCAATTGAATCTATATAAAATAATATTTAGTTTTCCAATTTTATAAAAACTGATCACAAAATTACAATTACGAAAATGCGATTCTATAATCCTAAGTATTTCGTTTAGCTAATCTGCGGGGTGAACGTATTGCCTTATGAAACATTTAAAAACTTATGGAGACTCTCTCCCGAAAGACAATTGTCTGTCCGAAATAAAAATCAATCATCGATCGAAAAGAAAAATGAATTTGAAAAAATTAGTTTGCCAAGACGAACTGTTGCCCAACGTATAGAAATGATGGCTAATGATATAAAAACAACTTTGACTGACCCTATGGCTGGTAGCATTAGACGAGAGCACGGATTTGTCTGACACAGCTCAACTGGCTATACTTATTCGAGGTGTTGAAAAAGAGTTCACTGTTACTGAGGAATTGCTTGCTTTACAGGCACTAAAAGGCACCACTACAGGAGAGGACATTTTTGATCAAGTTCAAAAGGTATTCACAAGTTGTGGCTTGCTGTCAAAAATAGTTGGTGTATGCAGAGATGGTGCACCTTCTATGGTCGGCTTACGTAAAGGTTTCATGGGAATTTTGTATGAAAAAGCAACTAAAGTAAATGCGTAAAAAGATGATTTGATAGTCCTTCATTGCATTATCCACCAACAGACTCCAGAATGTTATGAATGTGGTAGTAAAAACCATCAATTTTATTCGGTCCAGAGGGCCTAACCGGTCAGTTCAAGGCGTTTTTGGATGAAATATCAGCCGAATATGACGACGTAACATGTCACTGTGAAATCAGGTAGCGTAGAAATGACATAGCAGATTTTATGCAAATAAAAAGTAAACTGCTATTTGGATTGAGTGACCCAAAATTGATATGTGACATTGTGGGCATTTCTGGTCGACCTTACAAGCCATTTGAATGATTTAAATTTGAAACTTTAAAAACAAGAACGGTTAGTAAATGATTTGTACAGCCGTTTGAAAGCGTTTCAGAACAAAAACATGGAAGACAGTTTCAATTTATTTGCTACTCTAACAAAAAGTAATGTACAAAATGCTCCAATACACTTGCAGATGGATCGAGCTTCAAGAAAACTCACTCCTAAAATCTAAATTTGAAGACGTGGAGTTGTGCGATTTCTACAAAAAAATCCCTCGAACAAGACCATTTTCCGGAGGTTAGAAAATTCGCTCTTGATTGATTTGTGCGTTTGGTGGCACTTATAAATGCGAACAGTTCTTTTCAATTACGAAAAATCAAAGCTGACTGACGATAATTTGAAAAATTTTTTACGTCTGTATATCAGTGGAATTCATCGATTCGATCGAGGGTTTCCCAAATTCAAGCTCAAGTGTCTCATTGATTTCGTTGTCGCTATTTAACTATAACATAGTTTGTAATAATTCCAAATTTCACGATTTAATTATAATGTTGTATACCTATTTTTTTCATTTCCTTTTCTTATTTTAATAAATTGCATTATAATAACATTGTCGTATTATTTCATGTCTGATATCTATCGCTAGAAATTATGAACAGTACTTTAAAACAATACTTTAAAATGAACTACTTTTAAACGCGGCCCGCAAACTATTTGCACCCTAAAGTTTGGCCCACAACATGTCAAAGGTTGCCCATACTTGGTCTAAGCAGTCCTGGTGAAAAGGGATAAAGTTGTTATTACAGTACTTTCGCCAATCCCTTTCTCCGAATGTTTTTCAGAAATAGTACTTGAAACTATTCTGCATTGAATTAATTAAAATTCATTTCAGAAAATAGACAATTATCTATGTACTCGTATATAGGTATATACATAGACATGTGTCTGAAACTTGAACAATTTTGTGACATGAATATATTGAATTTTGTATGAGTTGACAATTACAGAATGTAGTAGTGAATATAGCAGAACATGAAACAAAGTATGTACTATCGAGGGCTTAAGTAATGAATCAGACTTCAAGCGACATAGCCTTCCGCAAGTATTCGACACATTTGACTACTCGCACGGGGCGGCTGTAATTAGAATTAGAGACCTAGCAAGTAAATTTGAGGTAGAAAGATTCGCAAGCAATGTAAAGCGATGTATTATAATTTCATTTACAATAGTTGCATTTACTCTTTATAGTAAGAAGTAATGCCGACTTGAATTCTTAACTAGATTTCTTTAGCACAAGCTGTTTCTATGACAAAAGTAAATCTTGTTTGCCATTATATGGATAAAACATGTATGTTTTGCACACGTAAATTTTCAATAATATGCTTTTTAATATAATAACACTATTCTATTTATAGAAAAACGAATTGTTTCCGATGCTTTATTAAGAAACGATTTAAATGAAGTAGCATTTTAAAGAAATTTATATTTTTTAATATTTACGCGATTTTAATTAAATAATTTTAATTTATTAAAACAAAGGTACAATAAATGTATTTTTCTACCTATTATGCGCATAGATAAACATAGTTCAGATATGTTTCTACCTTTAGATCAATTCAAACACTATTAATTTGATTAAAGATCATTCATTCTAGAACCTTTATAATTAATTAGGTATTCGTTACAACTTCATCAGTGGAAGAAATTGACATTTAATTCTTTGCTTTTACTACTATATTTATTTTTATAATTGGATATTATATTTACTAACTTTTTCCGCGATGTGTTTTGTGTATGTGATTCTACTAAGTTTTGAATAATATACTCTACATTACAAATTAATTCGTTTAATGAAATATATTATTATCTACCACAAATTTTGGGCCTAAAGTTATTTTTAGTATGCATGCATCATAAACCAATCAAAACACACCCCTAAGCGTGCATAATCGGGCGTTTATCGCACGGCGTGCTATAAAGGTTGCTTGGTAACAGCCAATCCCAAGCGTTTAATAGTCTAGTGAAATGTCAGGAAATGTCAAATGACATATAGGTACATGTCACTCGATAATATGTATTGGAATTATTAATTATTGATTTGAATTATTATTTGGACTTTACAGGTATTAAACTTCATTCAGCTTCAGCAGCTAGTTTTGAATTTCTGTCGACATTATTAATACAACAATGATGTTTAATAATTAAGTAAAATGTCAAATGACATAATATAGAGACACATCTCACTCGATAAAATGTAGTAAAATTATTGATTTGATTTCTTCTAGTTAAAATTATTATTGCATTTATACTAAAAAATATCGTCGTGGCTTTAAACTCGTTACTCGTGCTTTAAAAGCTCGATTATTCACTAGTGTCATAATATACTAGTATATAACTTATAATATAATAGATTACCAAACGCTGAGTTATCTTGTAAAATTAGAGAATTTCCAACTACTTCAGGATTGATTAGTTTTTGATTATAAAATTATAATTAACTTTTCAGAAGTGTTAATTGTTATGTTATGTTATGTGTTATAATACTACGATTAAAACTTCTTAAGAAAACTAATGGTATAAATGTATGCATAGACATACATACATATAGTGTACATCTTTAAGACAAGACTTTAGTTTGTGCTGTTTCAATTAAAACATTAAGCGAATGCTACGAAAATAATATTAAAGTTTTTAATTTTATAATTTTTGTAATTATTATTTAAACAATATTTTGCACAATAAAATAATGACTAATTTATCATACACTTTTTTCTTTTATTAATTTATTTACGTTCTACCTCAATTCAGTATCATCGTATTCATTTCCAATATACTCACAATTCGCTAAGTTTAAATTCTTTTAAACCCTCGCTATCCTTTGGCGTGCGGCTATACGGCTTATTGCAGTTGCCCAGTTATGCTTACGTCAATAACAATTGAGAACGGAAAGCGCACAATAGACGCGTTTTATTGCAGTTTGATGCATTACATTTGCCCTCGATAGTACATACATATGTAAGTATGTTGTACATACCTACATACAGCAGAACTCGAAATCTAGACCATATGTTAATATACAACGGCAGATAGGAGTGTAAAGTGTGTAGAATTGTTTGAAATTTACAGGAGCAGTTGTCGCAATAAAATTTATTTCTGATATAGTTTAAGCTTCGAAACAGTTTCGCAGAGGTACACAGATATAATTCAACGAAATTAAACACAATTAATATTCAAATTCGACCGCCTGTAGAATATTTAAATCCACCTGTTTGAGTAGTTAATACCCTTTAAATCGTCGTGATAAACGCACATCTGTCCTCTGTTACAACGTCAAAGATATTAACGATATTAAATTGCCAACCGCACATTTATTTAAACATTCCTCACGTAATTGTTGTAAACCGCGGTACAACGCAAATATTCGTTTATACGCAGTGTATCAAACAGTATATTTGAATAATAGATGTTAGAGTGCTCTTCAGCGAAGGGACCCTTTAGTAATACGGCCATTTCACTAATATCAACTTTATGAGTCGAAGCTCCGTAATGGAACACTTTTACATGGCTGAATGGGTATTAAACACAAACATAACGAAATAAAAACGACATTTTACGCGACAGATATCATGGGCAACACCGCGATAAACGAGGCCCTTCATGTTTTATTAAAATTATAATCTGAACATTGTTTGCTATATATATTTAATGTGTTTGCTAAATAAATGAAAACGACGGAGAGACAATTCATGCACACTTCGTCGCGGAAAAACCATTACGCAACGTCATATCGGCCCTACTCTTAGTTAAGAATTACACTCACAAGTGGAAGTAATTTTGTGATTATCCGTCTTCGTCGCGATTCATTCTGACAGTTATGGGTCGCAACCTTGAGAGATTCCACCCGACTCTAAAAATTACATTCACGTTTTACTGCGCGAAATTTCTTGCGTCACTTCTTTTATCTTCCATTTTACGGAGATTGCGGATGGGGGCTAGGAATATACTAGGATTTTCCTGAGAAAACGTAACCTGAAGAGGTATTTTTTTCTAGTTTTTTTTACGAGTTGTAATTAAGTCCTTTCTTTCGTAGTATTGCTTGGAGCTGATGAAGGCTTAATCTCGTTAAATTTGAGGATCGGAAGCTCTTTGCGATGGTCCCGAAATTACTGGGTGAAGTAGATCATTATAATAAATATATATCAACGAAATGTTCTATTTTACATCGTAATAAGAGTACTAAATTCATTTTGTTTTCATTAGCGAGATTAAACTAGGAAGCGATTGTGTTTAAATTGCCAATGAACTCTTAAGATGCAATATTGCACCCTGTAACCGTGAAAGTAAAATGTCAGTTTTAATGCTCTAAAGGTCTTGTGTGTAATGAAGAAAACTTAATGATTTGATTTTATTTTATTGACCTATCATCCACAACCCGATGTTTTGTCTGGAATTACTTCCTTATACTATTAAGCACTTAATTTGCCAATAGTTCCTTCTGAACACCCACAGTTTTGATACGGGAGAGAGTTTGATATCCCTTCGATATACATACATACATGTTTTCAGGTTTCAGTAACTAGTTAGAGTTCCTGTAAATAATCTAAGACTGTTTGTCCCCCTAGAGACTTGTTTGTGGACGCTTCTGCCTTGAGTAGATCCCATCAGGTTTGATAAAAGTGTTGATGCAGCTAGGTCGTTCTGAATGGCATCTGTGGCTCATTCTTTTGTTATTCCAGTATCTCTGATCCCAGAGTAGCTTGGCAATCACTTCAACGTATTGTAATAATCTGCCAGGCGATCGATCTTTCTGTAATACTTTAGCATTACCTCAGATTAGAACTTGGCAAATTGCACTGTAACGAGGATGATTTAGATGTCAGATAGGATTTTGATCAATCAATTTTCATATAGACAGTTCAGGCTGTTGTCTGGAAAAGTCTGGATAATAATAATGACAATAATATAATTCGGCATCTACCCAGTAGAATGCAAGCGATTTCTACTTCTAGTAGCATAACCAGGCAATAGTGGATATATGTTAGTTTTTGACATTCGTTTGCTGTTATGTTTTACGTGCAAACTTGCAGTCTTACGGAGATCTGGACGTTATTGTACAGTGTAAGGTCGCTTTTGTGCTTGGAGATGCGACTTAAAAGTTTCTGACCAGTTTGGCCTATGTAACAGCCTTCACAATCTCGACAGTTAATTTTATAAATCAGGTTCGACTGTTGCAGCAAGGGAGTCTTGTCTTTCAGTTGAGAAAAAATCCCTGAATTTTAATGTCAGGGTTGGTATTGTTTTGGCTATTGGATGTGTCAAATGTGGAAATTGGGTTAGTGGTTTGTATGTTAAAGTGGGTAGAATTGGTCTGTCGAAAGAGAACTTTGTCAAGAAGAGATTTGGGATAAGAATTAGATACCAATATCTTTTTTAAACGATTGAGATGGTTGGAATGGAAATCTGGGTGAGAAATATTAAGAATTCGGTATTTGAGAGGAAGAATCAACTTAATTTTGTACTTTAAAGGGTGCTTGGACATAATGAAGAAATCTTCCAGCAGTAGATGGTTTGCAGTACCAGTCAGGTTTGACTATGTTATTATGGTCTCTTATCACAGAGGTGTCTGAAAAGGGTACAATACGATCTTTCTCTGTTTCAATAGTAAATGTAAGATTTATGTTGAAGTTATTAACTATATTGAGGACGTTGTCAAGCTCTGTTTCTGGAAGGGACAGAAGTAGGTCATCGGCATTTGATATATGAAAGGAAATTGAAAATCAAGACTGGTTTGTAGATGGTGCAAAATACTGTTCATAACTATTTCTGCCTTTCTGTTGATTTGTGAATAGAAGATTTTGTTACAACAGAAATAGGTAGAACAGAAGAGAAAGGTGATTATGTTATTAAACAACTCACTCAATACAACAAGCAGTTTCGATCCAAACCGAACTAAAATCAATCAAATTTTTAAAACAACTTGCCGGAAACGATCAGCTATTTTTGCCGTGTTTAATTTAACGAACAATTACCTGCAACGATTCTGTGTTTGAAAACCATTCATCTAAACACTTAATATAATAAATCTTTCTCTCAACGGGTCCTAGCGGCATTGTCGCAATATTTAAATTAAAATTGAAACGCACCTTCCATTAATCTAGTTCGCTATGCGCAAACTGGTACTGTTCCGGACAAATTAAATGATGGATAACCATTTATTTTGGGAGCGAAAAATGGAAAAAATCTCTATTTTTATTTCCATTTTTATTTCGTGTATACGCCTTCTAGAGGGTTTTAATTGAATACGGCTCGTTATATACGGGTTGCTGTCATCCTTGTAACTGCTATCAAATTGTTCTTATGTTGCAAATTAATTATATCACTTGGGTTATTGCCTGCGGATAATTTGCTCCGTGGAGGCATTTTAATGCGGTAGACGGAGAAATATTCCGTAGAGTAAAGATAAGGAGATGGGGGCTGAGTGTTTTTATTCAACGATGAACCTCGGGTCAATACCATCCTTAAAAGGTACCCCGCTTTTTTATCTTGAAATGTTTCAGAAGAGAAAAAGAAAAACGAAATGTTTTCTTTTTTCTGGCGGCATTAAAATTCATACCGTACGTTTTGAGGAATGAATTTTAAAGCGGACAACCTCGAGAGAACCAAACAACTAATATACAAAGTAAACAAAATCTCTTTTTGTGATGTAGAGGTTGCATTACATACATTGTACTTAATATTTCTCTTCTGCACGCAATGTCCGTATTGAATGTAAATGAGATAGCAAAAACATCAGACTATTTGTATTCAGTGCGTATTGGCTAAGTGCCGAAGCGGTTCTTGGTAGTGTATTTTATAAATAAAGTTGATCTGGGAATGGAATTCACTATAGAGGTTTGAGAAGAACAGGATATATCGATAACGTATGCACGTACGTATACATTCAAGATTACTTCTTTTTGTGTTAAATTCTTGCTATTAAAATTTGGACTTAAGGATTTTATTTTCGAATAAAATTACCAAGAGATTTAGGGTTAACCCCAAGTAAATTGGATCATAAAATGTTTATGCATACGGGTATATCCACATTCTACAACTTATTACCTTCCAGATACCTGCAATTATACGCTACAAACTCGGAACGGAATATATCAAAATTATCAGCGAATAATACGGTTGAATCCTGGACCCAATGATCAAAACTTGAACAAAGCATAAAGGCGTATAACCAATGCATGTATTTGTGCTCGGTACGGAAAAGCAGAGAATTGAATATAACAGAGATTCCGTTTCGAACTTCGAAGTTAGGCATCTACTAACTTCACAATGGTCCCGAATCTAAAGTTCAAAAGCGACACCGCTGTTTAAAAGAGTCCAACTGGAGCTTATGCTTGTATCGACCGTGCGACCACACCTGAGGCTTTTAATGCATATTTATTATTCGTATGGGTATATAACGGTTAAATCGTGGAAAAAATCGATAGAAGTAGCTTCAGGTTCAGTATGCAGTAATTTAGCACACGCGTTAGTTTAAATTATTTTTGAATATGTTAAAAAATGTATTGCATTTTTTGTCAATAAATTTTTGTTTAGACTAATTAAACTAGAAAAAATGTGTTAGGAACATTCTACCATTTTAATAATAAAAAAATAGAAAATAGAGTTTAGATCAAACTATGCCTTTGGGAACGATTTAATACGTATTACACGTACATACATATGTATGTACATAACCGAAGTTGGCTTTCAGGAGTGTATGACATTTCCTGCAGCATGAAATACTGGAGAATCCATATCAAGCATATCTCGTAATTTGTAATCATTTGCGTAAACATTCGGACTCATACATATTGTTGTGGGTCACTAATGACGCAAATAAAAAATATGAATAGTTTAGGAAGAACCAGATTATAAATTTTTTACAATGGTTAACTACACAACCCACCCACTACCCCTACCTTGTAATTTCCCAATTTAATTAAATGTTGTGTGTATTTTTTGTATCCTAAGTCCTCTTGTGTGCGTTGTAATCTCCTCCCTGCCGTTTCAAATCTTGTTATTCCTCTTTAAGGTTTTCTTTAACTGTTCACCGTTTCAATTTTGATAGTTGAAGGTCTAATGGGCACTTATAAACTTTTACTTGCTTTTTAAACGTTGTATTTTTGTTCACGTACGTTTTCGTGACTTGTTTTTCTGTTAATCTTCAAAACTTGTTAACAACTGTCCTCCCTTTTGTTTTTCCGTTTCACCCAAGCCTACCACTCCTTAAGTTGCCGAATGTACTGCTTGATATTTTTTACAGATGATTTTTGTAATTCCAGCTTGAAATTTATGTTTGTTGTGCCGAAATGGATGTAATTAGGTATTCTGTGTATTTGTGATGTGTTTTTACAATAAATTTTGAGGAATAAAATTTTTCACATTATAATCTGGGTTTTTTAAATTTTTCCCCGTGCAAGCCATTGGCTGGAGTTATTTTTTTTTAACTAATTAATAAATAATTAATTTTTATAATTAATTAATTTAATTTGATTTAATAGTTTTTTTTTAATTTTAATTTAACATTTTAATTATTTCAATATACAGTATCATAACAATATATACCGGTCCTTTTGAGAAATAGGATAAATAAAGCCGCGAAGAGGTAAGGGGTATGAAAATTCGCTAAGAAGTGGGGACGCGTATGAGTCTATGAACGGTGTACTCTACAATATTGGTGGGGACGTAGCTCCCTTCACCTCCTCCCCGCTTTAAATATCCTATCACTCAAAACGACCGGTCTGTATATGTATATAAAATCAAAGCAGTCGGTACTGCTATAGATGACTAAAAAAAATGAAGTTTGAAGAACAGTGTACAGTATAATAGTGATAAAAGATTTGATTATTTGTTGATGAATGTACAGTGTTGTATTTCTAGAAAATTTGGTGCTCCAACTGATTTCGATAGTCTAGAAACCGGAAACTGTATCCTCAGAATAATTTCATTTATCAACAGGACAATTGCAAAATTCATAGAGCAAATTGTTTCAGAAGTATAACCTGCAAGCTATTCCTTCAACCAACAGCTCTGCTTTCAATTCTATGGAAAATTTAATTAAAAAAACCGAATTTTCAGACTGAAAATCGGAAAGACATAGAAACCAGTTCATTTTCTCTATCTTGAAAATTTATATTTAATTTAAGAGCGCTATTACACTGCCGCTTATTGGTCTATTTTATCCTCTCATATAAACTATAAAGCTATATAGCTTCTCATTGTGTTGCAATAACTGTGATGATTTCAGAGAACGTATTCTTTCTTCATCCATGACGTCTTTGCGATTGGCACGGATTTCTATGATCGAGTCATTTTTTACGTTTCTTCAACCTATCTCTGATTCAGTGATGCCATGGTTGCAATTCCAAAAGCAGTGACAATGGGATTAAGATCTGGAGAGTTCGCTGGCCCATCCATGTGCGTAATATTGTTCTCTTCAAAATATGCATTGATTTGTCTTGTGCAATGAGGACGTGCATTATCATTAACAAACATAAAACTATAGCCTATTTCATTAACAAACGGCAATATTACAGGTTGTAATACCTGATTAAGATACCTGACACTTTTGATTGTGGCATTTGCAAGAGTCAAAAGACTACCTTTCCAAACCGTAATTGAACCACCTCCATAAGCTTGATGATAAGTTTCGTTGTTCTCAATATAACGTTCTCTTCTGTTTCTCTTCCATCGAAGCTATGGAGACATACTGGGGGAGGGCTGTACACTGCAGTGGTAAGACCTATGCTAACCTATGGCTGCCTGATTTAATTGACTGAAGTTACACAGAAGCAAGCAATTACAAAACTCACAAAGATTCAGAGGATAGCTTGCCTGTGTATGACTGGTGCCGCAAAAAGCACGCCAACAGCTGCTGTGGGGACCATGCTAACCCTGCCGTCCGTGGACATTTACATAAGGGGAAAGGCAAGAATAGGGGCACTAACACTGAAATGTGGTGGAAACTGGAAAACATTTCGTGGCATGCCAGAATAACCACTGAGATTACAAATGGTATCTTTGAAATGGGCTGTGATACAATGATTCCAAAACTCTCCTTTGACAAACCCTTCAAGGTTATCCTAGATTGGGATGAGTGGAGAGTAAAACATAAACTTGGAATTCGATCCCAGATCTGGTACACAGATGAGTCAAAGAGAATGACAGGTTCTGGGGCAGGTATGTATGGTGGAACCTTGAATCAGGAAGAGTATATGATATTACGGCAATATACCACCGTGCAGCAAACGGAAATACTAGCAATCGAGATATGTGTCCGAAGGATAAATAAGTCAACTTATGGCTAGCAGAGAGACAGAATACCGCAAAAAGAAAGCAGACGTGGCACCGCTTTTTACTATCTTAGAACTAAAAGATGCTACTGACCAAATGATGCTAGGAAAAACCCCAGAATTAAACGGAATCCCCCCCGAAGCTATAAAAGAAACAGTTAGATCGCACGGAGGATGGCTTCTGAAAGTATTAAACCAGCTTCTAAAAACGCAAAGGTTCCCGGCAGAGCGGAAAATAGCCAAAGTCATCCTAATATCTAAGGAGAGCAAGTCAGAAAAACCAGGAAAAGTTCTTACAGACCGCTATGTCTCTTAAATACTCTCAGCAAACTGTCCGAGGCCTTAATACGAAAAACGACTAGAAGCCGAGATAGAAGAAAAGGGAGGACTAGCTAAGCATCAGTACGGCAGGGAGATCGACACTGCAGGAAATGCAACAAATAAAAACCCTCCATGAAAAACGAGGCAAGATGTGGAACGCCCTAATCACATTAGATGTCATAAATGCAATTAATACTGCGAATTGGAGTCTCATCCTACAAAGATTAGAAGATAGGAAGGTGTCAAACTACCTGATGAATATTATATCCGACTATCTTAGAGGAAGATATGTACAAATCACGAAGAGGGACACACTGGAAGAGAAAGCAGGTGTACCGCAAGGCTCCGTACTTGGGTCAACACTATC